>JAKTVX010000093.1:0-33219 GCA_030581755.1 Crinitomyces ghanaensis
GCTGTTCATGCATTTATTTCCCTCCTTTTTTTTTTTTTTTTTTTTTTTTTTTTTCTTTTGGTTTTGCTCTGTTTTGTTGAATTACGTTTCCCCAATTTCCGTATAGATGCATGCATGCGTTATCGGTGGTTGAACCGCCAAAGTTCTAAAATCGGTGCTGCACTTCAACTTTAATTTATCACCCACACATCTGCTGTACCTATGCAATACGTAGGAAGAGCATTAGGATCGGTGTCTAAAACATGGAATTCAATCAATCCTGCTACTTTAAGTGGAGCGATCGACGTCATAGTGATTGAGCTAGAAAATGGAGATCTTAATTGTTCTCCTTTCCATGTAAGATTTGGAAAGTTCTCAACATTACGGCCATCTCAAAAGAAGGTAGAGTTTCGAGTAAATGGAGAAAAAGTTGATCTTCCTATGAAACTGGGTGAAGGAGGTGAAGCTTTTTTTGTTTTTGAAACAGAAGAACAAGTCCCCGATTCTTTAATCACCTCTCCTGTGATATCCCCGTCGGGATCTCCAGAAGCCTCACCTCAACAATCTCCGGCAAGTCCACCGGCCACGACAGCTAACGAACTAGTATCGAATGGCGGTGATGATCGTGCGCATCTTCGATCATCTCCCATGGCGCTTTCTGGTCTTTCCGGAGCGAACGGATCTTTAGAGGACAGCGGCGAGGTGTCCGATAGTGCATTGTTGTCGAACGGGTTGTCGCCATCGTCTCTTCATCGCGGGCGCGGCGCGGCAACTGCAAGAAATGCTGGACCGCCTTACGGAGAGGTACTTCCCGAACCAGAATTTTTAGACTTGGCAGCTGCTCCTCCGCCGGATTCTGGGTTACCCAATGGCAATCATAGCTTCTTGTCTAAACGCAACTCTATGATTGTACAAGAGCTAACACGCAAGTTTACTGACAGTAATATTCCGTCAGTAGTCGGCGAAAATGGAGAAATTGTCCTGGATATGACAGGATATAAAAGCACAGGGGCTGGGGAAAAGGAGTCTGAACGAAAGGTTAGAGAAATCTTAGAAAACGAACTTGGATTGGACGCCAAGGATTTAGAAAAAATGATTGCCCTAGATAATGAGGGAAGGCTAAGGATCTCATCCCCCGAACCTACAAGGCTGAGATCAGAGTCCCTCAGTGTTACATCCAATTCTTTGCATCACTACAGTTCTGATCCTTCGTTACATGATTTCGGCAAATCGACGACGGCAGTCAGTACTCCGAGAACTAATTACTACAACGACAATGATGGACCTGTTCGTAGAGATAGTGCAATATCTGTCGAATCTACTGGTTCCGTCGACAGCTCAACGTCTTCTACTATCGCTGGGGAAGATACGGGAACTGCATCATCAGGGACCACTCATTATGTTAAGACACTTCGGCTAACCTCTGACCAGTTAAAAAAGCTCACTTTACGATTGGGCAAAAATGATATTTCGTTTAGTGTGAATCAGGGCAAAGCAGTCTGCACGGCAAGAATCTTTTATTGGACATGCCATTCCCCTATTGTTATTTCTGATATTGACGGTACGATAACTAAATCCGATGCCTTAGGTCATGTCCTCACTATGCTGGGTCGAGATTGGACTCACCTGGGTGTGGGGAAATTGTTTACGGACATTCATAATAATGGGTACAATATAATGTATCTTACATCAAGGTCGGTTGGACAAGCTGATTCTACTAGGTCGTATCTTCGAAGCGTTGATCAAGAAGGATTTAAATTACCCGATGGACCAGTAATCTTATCACCAGATAGAACTATGGCAGCACTTAGAAGAGAGATGATTGTTAAAAAGCCCGAAATATTTAAGATGGCGTGTCTACGTGATATTCAATCGCTATTTGGAGATAGAGAGGATACTCCATTTTATGCGGGATTTGGAAATCGAATTACGGATGCTCTGTCTTATCGATCGGTTGGAGTACCAAAATCTAAAATATTTACAATTAATTCCGATTCTGAAGTTCATATGGAGCTTCTGGAGTTAGCTGGCTATAAGAGCTCCTATGTTAACATAACAGATTTGGTTGATCATTTCTTTCCTCCGGTCTCCAGTAGACATTTTGTACAGAATCAGCAGCAGACGTTTACTGACGCTAACTTTTGGAGAGAGCCGATTCCAGATGTATCAGATCTGGAAGAGGAAGAAGAGAAAAAGAATAATCAAAATTCGTCGACCGATGAAGAAGCTGAGGAGTCATTTGATGAGGAGGAGGATGAAGAAGATGAAGATGAAGAAGAGGAGGAATTAGATGAAGAAGACGATAATTATTCTATAGATGACGAATCTTCTGATAGCGAGGTACAAGAAATGGCCAGGCTGAACTTGGGCAATAAACGCTAATCATTTTTATTATATATACGAAGTATGAATCTAACTGCAACAAGCTTTTAACTTTTTTTATTTTGTTTTCTGTTTCTCTTCATCCATCGGGGGGTTTTTTTTTTTGTTTTTTGTTTTTTGTTTTTTCTAAGACGACAAAAGGGAGAATCAAAATAAATAAAAAAAGATAATAGTTAACGTGCTTGCCTGAAAATAGGTCACGGGCCGATCCGGACCGTTGACGATTTGCATATTGTCTCAGCGCCTCACATGACTAAGTATCCTAAATAAGCGAGCGGACTTATCAGATCTGATTACCAATGCAGCCGTAATTCCCGAATTGGAAAAAGGAAGGCTTGGCATATATATAGAACTCACTTTTCTTTCTCATTCGTCACTTCGTCACCAAGACATTTAATAGTTTTATTTAGCTAGAGGATTTTTGGATTTTTCAGTCCAGTTTCCACCTTCTGGCGATTTATTGTCATCCCGATACTCGTCTTAAACTGGTTAGCCCGGCCTTTGTAAAGTTAGGGTCCCCGGGTTCGAGCATTGTTACTCGTCCCCTACACAAGTTTTACTGAGCATTTCTTCCTCATTGTTTGTTTTTTGTCTCTTTTGTGTAGACGCATCTTGCGCTGTGCACTATAGCATATTTTTCTGATGATGGTGAGCGGCTATCGTCATCGTCTTGATGATTCACAGGCGTCAATGCCTTCATTGATGTCAAAGCTATCTATTGACGGCATGACTTGCTCCTCCTGCTCGTCTACTGTCGAATCTACTCTGACTAGAATCCCTGGAGTGGAGTCAGTGTCTGTATCGTTAATGACTAATGCTGCTGTCGTGAAACATTCATCCGAAGTGTCGGCTCAGGAACTCGCAGATCATGTAAATGACATTGGATTCGACGCAGAAGTTCTTGAAACGGGTTCCGTGAACGCTAACGACAACACGATCAAAACATCCTCTGCTTGTTCCCAGAAATATGGCTTGATCTCGATCAAATTAAAAATATATGGAATGACGTGCTCTTCATGTTCCAATTCCGTGGAATCTGTACTGCGTCAAATACCTGGAGTCCAATCTGCGTTGGTTACATTGGCTTTAGAGGAGGCAGTTGTTGAGTATGATGACTCAATAACGAACCCACGCATTATGATTACTGCTATTGAGGATGCTGGATTTAATGCTCTATTGGCAAAATCAGCGGACAATTCTGCTCAAGTCAAAGCATTATCTCGATTAAAGGAGATTCAAAGATACAAGTTTCAGAGCCTACTAAGTTTGGGTCTGGCTTTGCCCATTGTAATACTGTCAAAAATGGTTCCGCATCCTCTAGGATTTTTGGGAGTTTTGAAAACTAAAGTTTTCGGGTCTTGGCCGATTTACTACGACGATCTTATTAATTGCATGTTAACCATTCCAATTCAATTTATCATTGGTAAACAATTTTATTTACACGCATTCGCTGCATTGAAACGCCGAGCTCCTAATATGGATGTTTTAGTAGCTATGTCGACCTCGTGCGCATTTTTTTTCTCTGTGGCCTCAGTTCTCACCAGTGCAATAACTGGAGCAGCTTTTGATAGTCACCCTAAATGTTTGTGGGAAACTTCGGCAATGATTGTAACCTTTGTCGTATTTGGTAAATATTTAGAAAGCCGCGCCAAGGGACAGACGTCTATGGCCCTTTCTCGATTGATTTCACTTGTCCCATCTACCGCCACAATATATGAAGATCCTCAATTGTACAAGTCTATACGCGGATTACACGGAAATAATGACCTCGATGAAAATAAAACCAATAATAGCGACAGCAACAACAATACTAATGATAATACTAATAATGACGACTATAATAATAATACTAATATTAATGAGAACCAACTTGATCAACTGAAAACAAAAACCATCTCAACTGATCTTTTGCAGTCAGGCGATATTGTGACTTTACATCCAGGCGAGAAAATACCCGCTGATGGCGTCGTCCTGTTTGGGTCATCTTATGCCTCCGAGGCTTTGGTCACCGGTGAGTCGTTCCCGGTGCCCAAGAATGTCGGTGATAGTGTTATCGGTGGCAGTATTAACGGACAAGGACGACTGGATTTTGAGGTTACCCATTCCGGTGACCAAACAAAACTCTCTCAGATTATTCGCTTAGTTCAAGATGCCCAATCTTCTCGAGCTCCTGTTCAACGATTTGCGGATTTAGCTTCAGCTTACTTCGTTCCCATTGTAATCTTCTTAAGTATAAGTACGTTTACCATTTGGATGATTGTCGCGCACGTCTTGAAGACCGGGAGTAGACCAAAAATGTTTGACAATTCCGACGGTCCATTCATGGTATGCCTCAGACTATGCATTTCTGTGATTGTTGTAGCTTGTCCTTGCGCGCTTGGTCTGGCTACCCCTACCGCCGTCATGGTAGCTACCGGTGTAGGTGCACAACATGGCATATTGATCAAGGGAGGGGAAACTTTAGAGACGACATCACACGTTTCTTTAGTACTATTTGACAAAACTGGAACTTTGACAGAGGGACGGATGTCGGTAACAAGATGGCACAAAGTGGATGGACAAAATGACGAGAATGAGGAATCTATGATCACAAGTTCAGACACTTTGTGGTGGAAGATTATGGGCGCGGTGGAAGAATGCAGCGAGCACCCTGTCGCGAAGGCTCTAGTTATATATGCGCGGCAAATGTGTGGCCTATCGGCTGACATACCATTTCCTGGTATAGAAATCCTGTCATTTGAAGCGATGCCTGGTGAAGGTGTGATTGCTAGAGTTGTAATCACTAGTGGGGCAGCGATGGGATCTGACAATAGTAAGAAGCTCTCTGTAATCATTGGAAGCTCCCGATTGTTGAGGCACCAGGGTATTGACATTGGCAAGCAGTCAGGTCTAGAAGAAGTTTTGTTGTCAGATGAGACAGCTAGTTTTATGTGTGTGGATAACAAGCTTTGCGGCTGGGCACTTTTAAGCGATGCAGTGAAGCCAGATGCTGCTCAGGCCGTTTCTGCATTACATTCTATGAACATACCTATAGCGATGGTTACTGGAGATAGTTCTGCTGTTGCGCAAAAAGTTGCAGCAGCTGTTGGCATCGAGAAGAACATGGTGTTTTCTGGCGTTTCACCAGCCGGAAAAATTTCGTTAGTTAAACAATTGCAGCGCAATGAATTGAGTGCCAGTTTGGATGAAGAGTCTTTGATTGAAGGAGCAGCTCGAATTCCATCTTCCTTGCAGCTCGCGTGCCCAGTCCGCGTCGCGATGGTTGGGGATGGAATTAATGATTCACCTGCACTTGCTGCTGCGTCTGTTGGGATCTCAATGGCAGGCGCTACCGATGTAGCTGTTGAGACTGCCGATATTGTACTATTACGCGAACGATCGTTATTAGACGTTCCTGCCTCGATTGATCTATGTAGGCAATCGGTTCGTCGAATCAAGATCAATTTGTTTGCTGCAATGGTATACAACTTGTTCATGATTCCGTTCGCCATGGGCATCTTCTTGCCTTTGGGCCTAATGCTTAATCCTATGATGGCTAGTGCGGCTATGGCCATGAGTAGTGTTAGCGTATTATTGTCCAGTCTAATGCTTCAACGCTGGGTGCCCCCGAAGAGTTGCCAGCTGGAAGATGAGGTTGAACCTACTCCTTCTATGTGGAGTATCTGGGGTAGGTCTAATGCATATGCTCCTGTGCAGACTGAGGAGATATAGGATAGAAATTTCATGATTTTTGTTTTTCGTTAATTTGCTTTCTTCAGTTCTCTGCTTCCGGTTTTTTATATATAGTTCCGTAGCTCCTTTTTTCTTTTCTTTGTTTCTTTTTTATAAACGGCATCTAGCTCGATTTAATCAACTTTTTCCTACCCTTTCTGCCTCCATTTTTCTATGGCCCGATTCATTTATTTTTGTTTCCCTATTCGTCGAAATTTCATGCGGCAACCAACCTCGCCTCAGTCGCCTGCCTGACACACGACTACCTAAAGTTTATTTAGATCCTGCCAATTCCAGTTAATTAATGGCATGACTAGAAAAGAGAATCCCCCATCCTTGGGCATCCTCAGAGTTATTGGTTCAACCGCCCAATCTCATCGAAGTTTCTGCTCTAGGACTATAAATGATTCATGTATTATTGCCTATACTGCTGGAGCTGGGGCAGTGTTAGTCTGCATGTCCGACTTGTCCAAATGTCCGCCCACTATTCTGAGCCAAAAGTTTTTGTGCACTTCGACAAACATGGTGAGAAGTATGCAATTGCAGCTATTAAAGAAGCCTAAATACACGGTGTCTTCAGGTAGCCCCGGACATGTCAGATCAAGAGACTCGTACGGCTATCCGTTAGACGCCTGCGTCACCCTAAGTCCTCAGGGAGATAACAGTGGTCTCATGCTTAGTGGATCTTCTTCCTCTGCCCTCGGGTCTCCAAGGTCTCGGAGTTTTTCTACTTTTACTAGCTTTGTCGCGCCCAGTGGATCTCCCCAAGCTGGAAATGGACTTGGAATCGTCACCAATAACGCCAGCGTTAATAATAACCTTGGCAGCCCAGTGTCTTCAGCAAAGGACAAAATGAAGACATCCAGTTGTCTCGCGTTGTCACCCGACGGTAAGCTTTTGGCTGTGGGAGAGATCGGTCATCAGCCTAGAGTGTTCATCTATTCCACGGCTCCAGATTCTTCAGGAATTCCTCTTTCTATTCTTATGGATCACCGATTTGGAATTCAAGCGCTTGCATTCTCGCCTTGTGGGAGATTTTTGGCGTCATTGGGGACTAGAAACGATGGTTTTCTCAACATATGGCACTTGGCATGCATAAGAGATGGCAATGTCCGTCTGCATTCCACCAACCGGTGCATTTCCGTGGTTCACGACTTGATATGGCTTAGTTCATCCAAAGTACTGACCGTTGGTGTCCGGCATGTACGTGTCTGGACAGTTGATGATTCTGATACGGCAATGACCGATCTATCTAGGCCACATGTTTTGGCAGGGCGTAACGCTATTCTAGGGGACTTAGCTAACGGGGTATTTTTAGACGCTGTACGAGTGAATGACACGCTTGCTATTGTTTCCTGTGACACAGGTGAAATTGCCACAGTCGATTGTGTTACTAATACGGACGCGTTGACCACCACATCCTCGTCATCACCGTCACTCATTTCACCAGTGTTTACCCCTCGGCTGGTTGTATCCGAAAGCGGCAAATCGCCCTTGTCTGCTCTGGGTATTGATGGTGACGATTTGTGGGTTGCCGATGGGTCCTGCCTCAAATGCTTTTCAGTGAATGACATTCTTTCTGTTAGGCTGCCCTCGAAAAGATGTTCTGGCTCTTCCATTTCTTCGTCTCGCACTCCTTCCCCTTCTCCAACGCCTTCGCCTCTCTCCATTGAGGGAGCTCTGGCAGCAGGCACATCCTGTCTCTGCGCATTATCCGTTATTGACACGTCTGTCCTACTAACCTTGGATACCGACAGGAACATCTCCGTTGTATGCCCTAAAATATCTCCCAGGGCGTATCCTATTGCAGGTTCTCATTCGCATGAACTGCACGGAATCCGTCCTCTGAAAACCGACGTCGGCAAGTATTCTGAATTCTTCACTTGGTCAGCGGATGGATGTGTCCAGATTAGAAATGTTAACTCGAGTAATAACGAATGGCAAGTCATCAAAGCACACACTGACGATAATGGGGTGGCTACGAGTCCAACTTCTGATGTCACTGTGGCGTGCATTGACCCGTCACGCTCAATTCTTGCTATCGGCGATACCCTTGGCCGCGTCAAACTCGTGGATGTCGCTTGCCGCTCCACTATTTGCCAGTTCCAGGCCCATGAAAGTCGCGTAGTAGATTTGTGTTTTGAAAATAAAATGATGGTGTCATGTTCTCGAGACAGAACAATACAGGTATTTCTATATGATGAAGGATCGGCCGTCCCTTGGAGAATTCATCAGACTTTATTGGCCCATAAAGCTAATATTCTTCGTGTGGCTATCACGAAGGATGGGAAACGCATTATTTCTTGTTCGGCTGACCGCACGATTCATATTCACAGAGTCGCGCAGCTTGATAGGACTTTGTCGGCCCCATCAGATGTGGCGTTTGTGTCGGACCGCGTAATCACGCTTCGGTCACCTCCCCTGGACATGGCCCTTGATCCTGATAGGTCGGCATCAATTGTAGTTGTTACAAATGATAAAGTCGTATCAACCTACCGGTTGACCACCGGAGAGCTGCAAGCGTCGTATAAAGACGATGTCGATTTGCGAACCATTACTTTAGGTAAATGGCAGGATCGCGTATGTCTTGCAGCTGTAGGTATCGACAAAAGCCTGCGACTATATGATCATGCCTCTGGATCACTTCTCGGAATTGACTGGGGCCATTCTGAAGGCATATCGGGGCTCGTGTGGCTAGATTGCGACGACGGTTCGTGCGTGTCGGCCAGCAGTGGTAACGACGGGTGCATATTTTTATGGACTGTGGGTCTTAAGCTTGTGCCATCCTTTTCACAATCCTCATCTTCTGCTAATCGGTCTGATAATCAACATCATTACGGAAAAGAATATCAGCAGAAAACAAGTACTGGCAATCATGACGGTATAGAGCTACCTGTGAATTCCTTGCCGAAGCCCCTGCGTCGCATCCTTTCCAAAGCTGATCTTGATCGAATTAAAAACTGCTCTACTTCCCCACCGTCAAGTCCATTACCTCTAGCAATAGCACCGAAGCGAATGGCCTCGAATTCCAAATTAAGGTCTCATGCTATCATATCCCCGCCTAATGCCAAATCAAAGCCGCCAAAAAGAGGATTATCCACAGCTCTACCATCCACTCCTTTGGTTTCAAGTTCGCCCGCAGCGGGTCGAAGGGTACTTAGTTCTTCGCGGTCGTACCCGGTTCTTCCAGTAGATCCAGAGGCCCGCAAGAGTCAGGACTTAAGCAAAGCTTTAGATGAAGCCAGTAGGTTCTTGGCGGTTGTGAGAGCAAAATATTCGGAATCGGCCGCAACGTCTCTTACGGAGCAGCTTACAAAATTCAGGGCTGAATTGACTACTACATTACGCATTGTTGGAGGCAAAAACGCCCAAATGGAAGAACTCCTTCACCACTTTGGAGATCAGCTGGTTTCTCTTGTGGACACAAAATTACGCGGCGATTAGCCAAATTTCCATTTTTATTACTATTTGTCGACATTAGCATCTTCTTCACTGTCAGCATTTTCATCATTATACTTGCATCTTTTAATCTGTTAATCAATTTATGCTATATACAATCTATCTTCGCGCCGCTACTATTGGTTTGGCCGGCGTTCGCTCGTCCTTTTCGCTATTATCTCGTTGTGTTTTACTATGCAGTTGAGACTGTTGTGACCCTTCTTGTTGTTGTTCATGTTCTGCATTCTCGCTTTTCAGCGGAATTGCCTTCCACCTCTTCTCAGCCTCCTGGACTAATCCCTTCAGCCGAGCTTGTCGTATTTGGTCCTGGACAAGCTCCTCTAATGTAGGATAATGGGGCCGAGTATGTCTGAGCCATTGAATCCATTGCGCTTGTTAGTCTTGGTTGAAGAAAGAAAAATAACAAAAAAAGGCAATAATAGAACATACGTGCTAGCTTATAATCCGAAAGACTGAGGGTTGGATCTCGTGGTTCAACCATTCGTCTCATACGTCCTGGATTATTATGGTTTTTCAGTTCCCAAAACGTGTTGCCGTCTAAATCGTATCCAATAAAAAACTTCTTGCGAAATGGGACATCACGCTTGGCTCTCCATTTATGAATAGACTGTCTAAATGGTGATACTTTAGAATTTAATAGGTTTTTTATTAGATCCTTCGTCGTCGACATCTCGCTTCTCAACGTCGAACAATCTTGCCTTCAACTTTAATCTCGGTTAAAGTTACATATTCGGCCCGCCGCTGCAAACCCTAAATGGAGAACTTGCAGGAGACCGCAATTTCATTTGAACGACTGTCACGCGGAAGGGCGACCAAGAAGAAAAATAAAACACGATACAGCTGTTAGAGAATAACCGCTCCATGTCAGCAACTACGACACCACAACCAATTGTGCTTGTTGATCAATCTCATCCGTCTGGAGATGACGATAGCGCTGCTGACATTGAATCCTTTGGGCGTCCCTGGGCAAGAACAGTCCATATTAATGAGTACAATGTCATAACCGGTGGATCTGCCAGCTCGTCGATATCCGCAGGCTCATATGTCTCTTGGGTAATTACTATCGCCACATTACAAGGCTCTGAGATACAAATTTGTAGAAGATATAGCGAGTTCTTAAAGTTTAGGCAACGCCTAGTCCAGGAATTTCCCCGCAGAATGTCTGAAATTCCGGAATTGCCGCCAAAATCAATAATTTCCAGGTTTCGACCCACATTTCTTGAACTGCGAAGAAAAGGTCTGGAATATTTTTTATTATGTGTCTTACTAAATCCTATATTTGCAATGTCACCTGTAGTATACGACTTTATTAAGCACGGTTAAAGTAAAACGGAAGCTGAGCCGACATACTGTAACATGCCGCACACATGGGTCTGCGGTCCGGACCTAACCTACTTTGCGTTTGACATAACGGTTAAGGAGTGCGCCTTGACTTTTTGCATCCTGATTTATCTAACTAACAAAATAAATATTTATTTAAAATACTAGATTATTCCTGCCATTGACATTTCCGATATTTTTTAGGTGCTTACATTTATCCCTAGATATGGTGGCCTCTTATTATACAGAATCTGATTACTGCAATCAGTTAGAAGTCTAGAACCTGCCTCAATTTCCGAGGTTAGGGTCTAACGATAACGTCAGAGGCATATAGGCTTACTAACAGAGTGGGTTTAAATATCCTTGGTTTTTTTCCAGAACCAATCCCACAGAAAGTGATAACTACGGCTCGTTTATTTTCGAAGCGCTTCTCGTTGTTGGCCTCTTCTGCTGCTATTGTTCCGACGCTTCAACAACAACAACAACAACAACAACAACAACAACAACAACAACAACAACAAAAAAGAATGGTTCACAACCGTGTAGTGATTATTGGCTCTGGCCCTGCTGCTCATACTGCAGCAGTTTACCTGGCTCGAGCCGAAATGAAGCCTGTTTTGTATGAAGGTATGCTTGCAAATGGTATTGCTGCAGGAGGTCAACTTACTACTACTACAGATATCGAGAACTTTCCGGGATTTCCTGACGGGATTGGTGGTAGCGAACTCATGGAAAATATGAGAAAACAAAGTGAACGATTCGGAACTCAGATTATTACTGAAACGGTTGCCAAAGTTGACCTTTCTCAACGACCTTTTAAATATTGGACCGAATGGAATGAAGACGCCGAGCCAAACACTGCAGACGCGCTTATTATTGCTACAGGTGCCTCGGCCAAAAGGCTCCATCTTCCTGGGGAGGAAACTTATTGGCAACAGGGGATTTCCGCATGTGCCGTATGTGATGGTGCTGTCCCGATTTTCCGAGAGAAGCCTCTGGCCGTCATAGGAGGTGGAGATTCTGCTGCGGAAGAAGCTCTTTTCTTGACCAAATATGGCTCAAAGGTTTTTGTACTTGTTAGAAAAGATTATTTAAGAGCCTCCACCATTATGGCAAAGAGACTGAGCTCTCATCCCAAGGTGGAAATTCTTTATAATACTGTCGCCAGAGAAGCTAAAGGAGATGAAAAATTACTTAATTCTTTGACTATTGAAAATGTCAAGACTGGAGAAAAATCAGATCTTCAAGTTAACGGTTTGTTTTATGCAATTGGTCATATTCCCGCCACCCAAATTGTTCAAGGACAAGTCGAGACTGATGACGATGGATATATTAAAACCATCCCAGGTTCTTCATTGACTTCTGTCAAGGGAGTTTTTGCTGCCGGTGATGTTCAAGACAAGAGATATAGACAAGCTATTACGTCGGCCGGTACTGGCTGCATGGCTGCTCTTGACGCCGAAAAGCTTTTGGCTGAAGAAGAGTAAACCTAGAAAAAGCACGTATATATATATAGTAATGATATAGACTCTGTTGATGATGATTACTGTATTTATTTTTCCTTTTATCTGGTAACGAATATGCTATTTTTATGATTATTTCTTTGGAAAAAGTAGATAATAGTACAGTATTTTTTCAGTGAAGCTTGACTGATCTCAGCTAATAAGGTTACTCGGTACATACACATATGTACACGGCTGAAATAAATATTTCTTCCTTTTTCCAAAAAAGAACCAAGGGAAAAATTCATGAACACAGAATGATCCAACTAAGTGATACCGGATATGAACTCCATCGTGATATGATGGCAGATCATGCCAAATTGTACTCACAAAAAGAATTGCAAGATATGGCGGGAGCTCCTACACCTCAAGCCTTGATGAAAATAGTACAAGAGTTGATTGATCAAAAAGTTGTCAAGTTATTACAGCAAGATGGTGCGTTGATGTTTCAAGCTGTTTCTATGGAAGATGCTCAAAGAGTTATGGGAATGTCTCAAGACGAAGCCATGGTTTATTCTTATGTCGAAGCTGCCGGAAGAGAAGGTATATGGACCAAGACCATTAGAGCTAAAACAAATCTGCATCAACAAGTGGTATCAAGGTGTCTAAAGAATCTTGAAAATCAGCGATATATTAAAGCCGTCAAATCGGTTAAGTATCCTACTCGAAAGATTTATATGTTGGCTTCACTACAACCTTCACTAGAGGTCACTGGTGGTCCATGGTTCTCAGAGTCGGAACTTGATACTGTATTTATTAGCAAGTTAATGGACATTGTGTGGGCTTTTGTAGTTGAGAGATCTTTCCCAAGATCTGCCATTACTAGGTCCAAACTTGCATCTCAAAAGACATTCCCTGCATCTTATAGATCTTATCCTACAGTTCAAGATATTCATCGTCATATTGTAAGTTCAGGAGTATCGACTGTTGAACTTGGAGTTTCTGACATCCGTCAATTATGTGAGGTTCTCGTATATGACGATAGGCTAGAAAGAAGAGACGGAGGCTATTCCTATCGGGCTACTTGGCAATCTGTTGTTGCTCAAGCTCAAGCTGGCGCAATTACTGAACTTGATGGCTATACAGAATCGCCGTGTGGACGTTGTCCTGTGTTTTCATTGTGCGAAGACGGTGGTCCTGTGAATGCTGATGAATGTGTTTACTATGACACTTGGCTAGGAGTTTGACGCTATATATATATATATATACCTGCATAACTAATGAATGTATGACTGACTAAAAATGATATGCCTTAGAAGAGATGTAACAGCTTTTTTGTTCATAATCTTCATGATTGGGAAAAATTCTTTTAGAAAGCAAAAAAATAATGACAACCGAGGGATTCGAACCCTCGCCTCCGAAGAGATAAGAGCCTTAATCTTACGCCTTAGACCGCTCGGCCAGATTGCCAGTGAATTGAAAATTCAAAATTTAAGATTTACTCTAAGGCTTCATCAAAATAAGCTTGTGGTTAGGGTTAAATCCGTATACAGTAATAAGATTATGTAAAAAAATCTGGGGTTAGGGCTAATGCCGAATTAAGAAATCTAGTGATAGGAAGAAAAGGAAAATGCGAAGAAAAAAATCCTTTGCCAGCATATATTAAATACGGCAATAATAGAAGTTACCATAACGCAAGCCCTGAAGACTCAAAGATATTGTCGTCGGTAGCGCAAATTGTATTATTGGCTGGCAAGATGCCGTTCAAAAGCCACTCCCGCACCTTACGAGTCGTACAACTGCTTTTCTGAGCAAGACTGCAATGGCCATATCCATCTTGGTGCAGGACTATGCCATTAGTATAAAATTGTGACATCTTACGTGCTGCCACTAAAGGGGTTACTGGATCGTATGTATTTCCAATTAATAGCATGTTAGCGTCAACTCTCTCGAATGGTCCATCCCATAACATTACGGGCTCCTGAGTATATTCACAGAACAATGTCCAATTCTCAGACCAGAAATTTGAAAGTCCATCTAGCTGAGACATATGATGTTCAAATGCTTCTTTCGATGAAACATTATAACTTGAATGAATAGAATCACCACATCGTGTAGCATAGCCGCCATCGTCAGATTCATCTTTCAATTCCGTGAGTCCGTAGTTAAGGAAGAAGTTAGTACCATTTCCCTTTAACAATTCTGCCGTGTGCTCAGCAAATTTGCGCCAGCTCTCAGGCTTATACATTTGCCCGAAAAATGCCGATTTGAAGGTAGAATACGTAATTAGTCCAGTCGCGTTTCCATCAAACACAATCACGGGCTCAGATTTCAAACTGTCAAGAAGTCCCTCAATTGTTACGCGAATCTCATCCGTGCTACCTTGGAGAACGCATTTATCTGACCTCGAGCATTCATCATAGAACCCTTGAGTAACATCATCAACGTTGACTAGATTTGCCAACCATTTGCCTTCGTAATAATCTTCAGCATCTGCAACACCATCGACAATCATTCTTCCAACCCTGGAAGGATACATCTGAGCAAATGTGTTACCCAATACACTTCCGTAGGAGAACCCCCAATAGTTCAGCTTTTCGTCTCCAAGTGCTTCGGAAATGTATAACATATCTGTAGCCACCAAGGCAGTTGATACATATTTTCCACTGTCCACTGCCGAGCATGCTTTGCCAGTCAATTTTGACCATGCCAAAATTTCTCCGTAACTTGCATCATCTCTATTATGAGTGTCCAACAACTGTGGAGACTGCAAATTTAGAAGTGATCGTTGCTCACCCTGGGTACATAAGAACTGAGGTGAAGTTTGATTAATCCCACGAGGATCAAAGCCTATGATGTCATAGCGGCCGTCTACGACGTCGGAGAGATTCCTGCCTACCCGATACACAAATTGAGTACCACTACCACCGGGGCCGCCCGGATTAATAAGTATACTGCCAAGTTTGTGGGTTTGGTTAGATGCAGGAAATTTAGCCAATGCCACGGTAACATTGCCTACGCTTGGATCACTATAATCTAGCGGTAACGAGATAGTGGAATGGAATATTCCCTCTGACGACTCTTTCCATTGGAAATTTTCTGCCGTGTCGTCTGATCCTCGTCCGTGACGTTTCATTCCCATATCTCGAGGGATGAATTTCCATGCTGTCATAACACATCCGTATATCACCAAAATACAGGCCACCAACCATTTAGACAGATGTCTACGTGGCGGCCTCTGCCGGGCCGGCGGAACAATATATTCAGGCTCACCTTTAACGTTCATGGCAGTTAACGAATCTAGGAATGAAGGCTAATAAATATGTTTTTGTGGGGTTGTGGCGAGGTGCCGTGTCATGCACGCCTCGGACTCCGGAGATCATGAAGGCAAAACATAAACACTGAGGTAGATTCAGAAGGGCAAGGGGCAAATACGGCGGTGATCTTAACAGTAAATGGAACCGCGCTTTTTCTATCGGTCCGACAGCACATATGGTTTTCTTCGCTGCCAAAAACTATCACTTCTGTCATATATGGCGCTTTAGTTTACGGCTGTTCTCGTTCTTCCACATTCTTATTGTTCCCATATGATGTCCAAATAATTCTTTTAGCAATTGGCTGTCTATTCAAGAGAAATAAAAATGATATTGAGACTACGATGTATTGCGACGTATACAACGTCTTAGCATCCAGCAAATAGGTTCATATAGCTTGCCGCGATCTGTGATTTTCTTTATTTTTTCTCGTGTTTGTCCTCGAGGAGTACCAAAAGGTCTCTGATCTACCACCGCTCTGCAGCCGGCCGATCTATTCGACTCAAAGGCATAAAAGCAGTTAGTCCCACATTTATCTCTCATGCTGCTCAATGTTCGGACCTAAATTCTCAAAAAGAATTGGTGCCGCAGATCTACAATTACAGCGGCCTACTGCCACATTGGTACGTTGATTTGTGCGTCACATACAATTCAATGTAGCTAATTGAACTCTGGATACTTGACTCTCAATCTATACGCCTGCATCAACTATTCACGTTTTGTTCGCCGTCAATTAGGCACATAAATTGATATTATCCTGTGCTTTAGCTCACGAAATCATGCCGTTACCATACAGAGTTAATCATATATGTATATATAAGTGCTTAAGCTTTGTGCGTCCGCAACTCCCAACGGATAACTAACCGTAACCGCATTCTCCGCCGGTTACCCTGCCCATTGATAAAGTTGATCCACAACAAGCGTTTTTGATCTCCTAAAACCATCATTCAAGGGCTGCGTATTGCGAGCAACATGGCATCAACAACATCATCAACTACAGAAGAAGAACTAGAAGTTGAGGTCAAGTCTCTATCCACCAAATTAATTGAAGCTATTGATCGAAGTTCAGACTTAGAAGATCAAGTCAAGGTTCTTCGAAAGGAGCTTGATGTTGCCCGAAGGGCTCGTATGAAAATTGAAGATGATATATCCACAGGATCCTATGTACCACTCGATGATTTTGAAAAAGAAACGCAATTGAGAAAAGAAGCCGAATCGGAATCCCAAAGATTACACGCTGAAATGGAAGAATTAACTGGAAGTTTGTTCCAAGAAGCTGACAAAATGGTCATTGACGCCAAGCGAGAAACAAAAGAATGGGAACGAAAAAATGAAAAGCTAAAAACCCAATTAAAAGAACGAGATATGTTACTAGAAAATATGCAAGAGCAGATCCAGGGTCTGAAGGCTGTTTTACAAGAATTAACGGAAGAAGAGGAAAGTCGGGAACTGGATGCTACACGAATCTCCCTTTTTAATGAAATGCAAGAAAGAATTGATGACACTAACACAACAACCATTTTGAATAACAGTAATAGCACTAATAGTAATACTAATGATAACAGCAGATTCATGACTCCCGATCAAACATATTGCGACAATAATTCTGACAACACTAACGATGCCAATATTTCCGCCGGCAGTCATAAGAACGAGAATATTAATAATCTTAACAGTAACAATGGTGAAGGGTATCATAGAGATGATGCTACATATTGGTTGTTAAGTGACGACGCATTATTGTGTAGCTTTTTGAGGCCCTTACTACGCACTGATACCCCATATTTCGATGAATTCAAGGGATTTCTTGCACACATCAAACTGGTTCACCAAGCCTCAAATGGCCAGTCGAGTCCCAGCGTAGTATCTCTTAAAGACTTCAAAGTTTTCAAAAGATGTCTTGCGGAGGAGATTGAACCCACCTTGCGACTAGATTTGGCGCCTGGTATTAAATGGCTGAGTAGACGAACCGTGCTTTCCGCAATAATAGAAGGTACTGCTATAGTAGAACCTATTGTTGGCGGAAATGAAGCTGTGTATAGACCAAATTCGGTCCATCAGGCCCGGCCGGTAGCGACAAAGACTTCCTGTGCGCTTTGTGGAGAATGCAGAGAAGAATCGATATTACATTTACGGCTACATAACTTAAGGATTGGAGATCATTCTAGTTCGATAAATGGTTCTCGCACATCGATTTTGGGCACCTCTCGCCCTTTGAATAGGTCAACTAGCCGGGATTCCGACGTATTGTCACGTACCCAAAGTCGGGAAGCAACTATCGACTCAGAAGCCGGTATCGATCAGTCAGGTAGTCCCGCCGTCAGTGTCAGTAGCGGGAGCGGTAACACTAGTTCTGGCGCTGGTGTATCTCTTAATAGTGCTGCTGCGATCGATGAAAACATTTTAACTCCTGTAAGTAGCGCAGGAGCATCGCCTTCTTTGCCGGTCGTCAGTAGCGGCTATCCATTGTGTCATTTTTGTCTTACCCGAGTACGTACTGTATGCGATTTAGTGTCATTTATGCGTTCTCTTCGAGACCGAGTATTTCGAACAGACGATGAAGAATCTAGACAACGTGCGTGGGCTGAGTTTGTACATCTTAAGGAAAGAATGTTTTGGGCACGTAGTGGGGGCGTTTTTGCTCCCTGCAATGTGGATCGTAATTCCTCTAGGCCCCGGTCTACAATCAAGCAACGAGTAGTGAGCAGCTCTGCTAACAGTGACAGAGAGAAAGAATTAAGTATTCAAGAAGAAACTCAGGTTATGGAAAGCGGGCTACCAACTACTGCAGTATTAGAACAGTCAGCTCTCGAGAAACGGGGGGCCAATCACCTTGAACAGGATGCTGAAGCGGGGTCATATGAAGGAGAAAAGGATGAGGCCCCTGTGTTGGAAAGTGAAAAGCTACAGGAATTGCAGGTTCTAGAGAAAGGTTTCGGACCTTAGATGTGGTAACATTAAAAAAAAAAAAAAAAAAAAAAAAAAAATGGAACAATTGCATGCATGTCTTTTACGTAAGAAAGAACTTGGAATACAAGATAATAATATTATTTAGTCTATAAAATATTTACTGATTGGCAGGTCTGATTTCAAAAAAAAGAAAAAAAGAAAATAAAAAAAGTTCAATGTTACGGTAATTCTTACGGCTCATCGCCCCGCAATACAGAGTCGCCTCAGAAACATCATCGAATTCCTGCTGACATATGCAACGGCACATTCATTGCATTGCATGTAATTTTTTAAAAATAAAAAATTGGAATAAAAAATGGGCACTGGTAGTATTTTATAGTGTAACCATGGAACCGCAACATGCGCTCATGAACGATCAAGTAAATAAACAGAAAAAAATAAAATAAAACTAAAAATCATAAGTGATCGCAAGACTGAGTTATCGTATGACGAAGCCATCATACGGCTGCAGTAATACTCAGTATGGAATAGCCTGGGACTTACCCCACTAATTTTGGATTATTTCAAGTGTAAATTAATTCCGGTTAATTGTGCGGTAGTTTCACCGACAAGGTTGCACGAGCCGGAGTATTCACGGATAAACTACGATAATTTAAATTTCAGCGGACAAACCTAAAACGGAAGAAACCCCGGCCGATCTGTAAAGTTAGATCATCATAGTGGTCGAATCAACTTTAGGCAAAAGCTAATGCCGACCGTGTTTTTTGGAATAAATAGCTTCTATATAAACGATATTAACTGCATAATGAAAACAAAAGTTAAATAAAGGCGTTTCTTCATATAAGAAGCCGTCAGCGTACAAGAAAAAGCGGGACGCACCGGTTTGGCCTTTGCGCACGAGTTGATTCACGAGCGGAACAACGGATTGAGCCGAAAATAATAAGCACTATGATGCGGCGTCGGCCAAGGATGATTACTTTTTTTGCAGCTTTCCGATGTGGGGGATTGGCACGAACAAGATAAAAGTAAAAAAGAAAAAAAAAAAAATGATCCATACTTGGGAAAGGAGAAATACGTCGGAATCAGCCTTGTCCTGCACAAGAATAACAACTTTAATTAATATATATGGAGGGCCCTTGAAACTAATAGAAAGATCTCAACTTGATTCTCTTCGATTAACTAACTCATGATACAAACAATGTCAGCCAGTATAACTACAGACGCATCTGCAATCCGAAAAAGATCTAAAGTGTCAAGAGCTTGTGATGAGGTAAGTGCAGAAATTTAATGAACCAATGGGTTCTCCCAAGTCTACTCATTTTAATTATTTTTTATTCTCTAATTTTCTGGTGGCGCCAGTGTAGTGGTGATCCAATAGTCATTGTTTGACTTTTTTTTGTTGGCTGTGCCTCGGCTCTTACTAACCAGTGTCGACGGAAAAAAGTGAGTTTTTTTTTTTTGTTTTTCTTGTTGGTATTTTGTTTTTGGCCCTCTTCCCCGAATCGTGCCCCAGGTTTTTGCGATGCAGAAAAAAGAAAGTTAACGATAATTTCGCGGGGCACGGGTTGGCGGGCTCACGGGCTCACGGCCGGACGGCACACTTCGGTCGGCGACAATTTCTATTCTAACTAAGTAACCAGTAAACTAACCAGATTCGTTGCTATACAGATGAAACTTCCAAATTGGATAATCCAGACCAAGCTCCCCAATGTAGTTCCTGCAAAAGGACTGGCGGAAGCTGTTCATTTTCGAGGATCCCCATGAAACGGGGACCCACGAAAAGGCAAAGATCTGACACAGATACATCGGCAACCCCGTTGTCGCCCAAAAGCCGGAAAGACTCTCTCAAAATTGACCGACTTCCGCCTATTACAACTATTACCACGGAAAAATCACCCCAGCCTTCGCAACAAAATGGAGGGGACGAGCAGCAACAAAAACAGGAACAGCAACAGCAGTCTCCTTTGCAATCACTGAGCCCACTTCAGAATTTGACTCTTGGCCCAGCAAACAGTAATGGACAGTTGAATATTGATTTGAGAACTCCGCCGATCACCTCGAATCCATGGGGGCCGGCCGTCCCATCGAACCCTGTGGCCGCAAATGCATCACCACCGATGCCCAGTGGTTTTCCAGGTCTTCTGACACGGTCCGTTACATTTAACGGAATGCCGACTTTGCCTCCCCCACCACCACCACTACCACACGCTTCAAGCGATAGCATTACTAACACAAATCATAACAGTAACAATAGCCGTCCAACAGCCAATGCTAATGGCACTGGCGGCACTGGAAATTTTGATTCAGTGACCGCGAATGGTGGTTTTTCAGGTCAGTTCTTTATTAAGACTCCGCAGTTCCAAATTCCGCCTGTGTCATCACGCAGTAACTCTGCAGTCAGCAGTTATAGTGATTCAAGCTCATGTAGTCGAGACCAGGCCGTCAGTCCGAGATTTGCTGCTAAAGTTTTAACTCCAAATAATGCCGTAGGTACCAATACGCCTTCGCCCACTTCATTGCCCAGCCCACCTTCTTTACCACAACAACACAATGGTCGCCCATCTATATCGTTTCCTTTTAATGCGCCCCTGCCCACACAGAAACCGTCAGATACTGGCCAGGATACTAACAGTGGCACTAGTAATGTGAAAGGTGAGCCTCTCCTTGCCAACTGGGACGATAGGTCTATCGATTCTTATTATCAGATGATTCATCCGACCTTACCCATCTTGCCGCCAAATAGAGGTCAGTTGCGTCATCGACTCATGTCATGTCCTGATCAAAAACTGAGCCATATAATGTTGTCGGTAGTTAGCAGTACCGTCCGCCAGCGTCGCGGCAGTAATTCCTGTGTCACACCGGTCGTTGATACAGATGGCAGTAGCACGATCTTGGACTATCTCCTACAGCCCGCGAGTGGTACCTTAGCCGAGCGCCAACAATCCTCAGACATTTTACGTCTTATGTGTTTGATCCTTCTGTATCTCAACTCTCGGTCCTCGGTTATTCTTGGAGCCGCTTGTTCGTTGGCTTTTGAGATGAGACTCCATTTAGCGGATGTAAGCGCCATCAACAATAGTGGCACCACTGCGGTTAATGATTACATAAGGCCCCTCAACTTCTATTCTCCTGCAAACCAGTCGATTCCATCGCCTCCATCAAAACATTCTCCGTTGTCCTCGTCCCCATCTACGGCAACCGCTTCACCTTCGATCTCTCAAGCTGCTGCATTATCAGATACTGATTTTGCGGCCAGCCGCCGGCTGTTTCTGCTTCTTGTGTTGTTAGATCGCCTGCATTCCACTATTTATCCCCATATTCCTTTGCACATTGCTGATCAGTACGTGCACATTGTCCCGCATCGCGACGTAACCTGTTTTCAGGGTCTGCAACCGTCCCTTGAGCTTGTGCGGTTAAGCCTCTTGATTGGCCGTGTCGATAATGGCAGCGTGTGTTCTTCCGCTACTGCTATTCCTCCCCAGCAGATTAAGTTGCAGCTGGACTCTTTGGGTAGATCCATAGAAGGACTGTGGGACACCACTCCGATTCTCAAGGCGGTATATTTTTTTGCAAGCTTGGTTGTTCACCGGAGTGCTCCAAGCCAATCTCAAATCGAAGATGCGCTGGCGCTGGCGTTTGCGCTTGAGTCCCCGTTATTATCAGTTTCTCCATTAATGACGTATTTCGCGACAGTCCTCAACGAGACTCTTTGTATCTTGGCGTCTCGGACTCCTTCGGATCAAAGATTACATCAATTATCTGACATTTTGGAAAATAACTTACTTCGACAGAATCCCCATTTGGCGCCTGTCCTCAAGCAAGGTTTACAAGCTGTCTCCCAAACTTTAGGCCAGCAGCGCTTGGAAGGGTTAGCTGCAGTGGCGCATCAACTACAGTCATCAAAGGACCAATAGACTAACATATGAATGCATTTATTTTTATTTTTCGCTTATTATATCTATCTGAGCTGTTTGCTGATTCTTTTTTTTTTCTTTTTGATTATTATTATTATTTTAATTTCATGTTTCCTACTGAACAATGGCACGCCGTTGGACCTCCCCGCTTACGTCATACCCCACTCGCAAGGTTGGGGTAGCCGTTCCGGGCACTCAGAATATTCAACGGGATATCACCGTCACCATCGCCGTTGTACATGCGTTAAACATATCATGTTTATTCTACCTCCCCCACCAAAATATTATCCGAACGGCTCGCCGGATTTAGCGCCTCTAGAAGCTCTAAATACGAGAACTTTGCTCAGCTCGGGCTATGGCGATTTATCAACTCCTGAGGGCTCTTATCAATCGGTAGACTGCGTATTCGTCGCAACTCCTCCTCCACATCCAAGCGACCCTCCACCAGTGGTAATAAACCCGTTGGCCCCGAGATCACATTTACCGTCGATGTATTCCCGTGGGATGCGCTTGACTGCAACATCTCTTCAACAACAACAGCAGCAACAACTGCAACAACACCAGAATCCCGCTGGCCCTCGTTTTCGTCAAAATAGTAACAGTTCCATGAAGAGACCGGTACTTTCTAGCTCGAATAGCATGAGCGGCCCCAGTCCAAGCCCCACCAGTCCTCTCGGCGGTGCGGGTGGAAGTGTCAGTTCGCGGTTTGGGTGGAATTTTTTCAAGGAGCGCGAGAGACGCGATAGCACATCCGGCTTTTCACGTGGCTGGGATACTAACGGTAGTAGCAGCACTGGCACATCTATTCGCTCTCTTGCATCTACTTTAGCGAACCTCAGCCTGTCAGCGAACCCGCAAAGCTCGTCGTCGAAAAAAGCCATTAAGCCCAAAAACAACTTGGCAAAGAATAACTCATCTTTTGTCTCTCGAGCTATTGTGAACGATAATTTAAGCCGCCGATTTAACGAGAAGATTCCCTCTGATGACATTATGCTCTGGGCGAATGTCGGTAGATCTATGTCTTGGCTCTCGTTTCCCGACGACCCGCTATCCTCAGCAAATGCCACAAAACACGAGGCTTTGTCCAAGCTGTTGTTGATCAAGGCACATCCGTTATGCCACGACATTAATCTCGTCACGAAATCATATTCCAACCTTGAAGTCGTCGTAGGAACTTCGGCCGGTGACATTCTATGGGTCGATATGGTGTCTAATAAATATAATAGAATCAATAAGAATGGCGATGTAACCCATGCCGCCGTTGTCGACATCCGCTGGGTACCAAATTCTGAAAACTATTTTGTCACTGTTCATGCCGACGGTTTGGTATGCCTGTGGGATAAAGAACGCGAGGATGGTTATACAAGCAGTCTTGGTGGCAATCCCGCCGCCAGTAATGGCCATACTGCTCACCCTGCAATGTTTCGTGTAGAAACGTCCTTCCATGGTCAGACGTCAAAAGTCAACCCAGTAGCGGTGTACCGAATTTCCAATAGTCCGCTTTCATCAATAGACTTTTCGCCTAATGGATCTACTGTATGTATTTCTGCTAGCGATGGCTTTTTACGAGTTATTGACCTTTTAAATGAAAAACTCATCGATGTTTACCCTAGCTATTATGGAGGATTCACTTGTGCAACATTCTCTCCTGATGGCCACTTTATTGCCGCAGGAGGTCAAGACGATAATATTTGTGTCTTTTCCACTATTTCCCACAGTTTAGTTGCGAGGCTAGAGGGTCATACATCTTGGATAAGCGCTGTCAAATTTGATACTTTCAACTGCGATGGCGATAACTACAGAATTGGGTCAGTTGGTGAAGATGGAAAGATTATGCTTTGGGACTTTTCTCCGCGTACTCTTACGATATCCAAACCGCAGCAGTCAACGACCGCGTCGTCTGCAGCTCTTAACACAGCGAAGAAGAAGCAGGCTACCGATGGGCCTTCATTGGCGGTGGTGACCGAAGGACAGGCTGCCGCCGCTGCTGCTGCTGCTGTGAATAGTCCTAGTTCGTCACGAGACAGTATAGTGCATCCGTTTAGACCATACACCAGCACACCTTTATTACGGCCTGTTAGTACGAGATTAGTTAAGCTGAGTCAAGCAGAATCTGAGCCACTATCTGACATCGCTTTCTTAGACAAGTTTATCTTAGTCGCAAGTAAAGATTCACGCATTTGGACTTGGAAGCGGCCATGATGAAACTTTTCCCTTTTGATATGAACGACTTATTACTGACCTATTAGACTAAAATTCAAGTTATGATTATTATTTTTTTTTGTTGTTGTTGTTGCTATTATTACTGTATTATATAATTATCTCGACTTATTATGTTATATGAGAAGCTTGCGGCAATAATTATTACTGTAACTGGCCGTTTCACGGAACTAGAAGCTTTTGATGTCGCTGCTCTTGTCCTCAATATTCCGGTCACTCTCCACGGCGATCTCGTCATGTTTCTCCTTTCTATTCCAGTGGAATCCTTTGACGGGAATAACGTCGCGACCAAGTGCAAATCCCGGATGAACAATTGATAGGCCTAACACACCCAAGAAAATAAACAATCCATCAAGAACCAGGAAAAATCGCTCCGTCACAATTAGATAACCTGACCAGCCCTCAGCAAGCTCAATTACTCTGTACACGCTACGGATAAACACACACAAAACGCACCAAGCGATGCCCAATGGAAGCAATTTAAATCCCAGTTTCTGACGCAAATGTGCGTATCGTGGATTGTAACGCTTTTGGTTCCTATTATGAAAGATTGCGAACATGAACTGGGCAAATAGGGCAATAAACACTACTACCGAAAACACCTGAAACGCCATGCCGGCCACCATGGTATGCGTGCCCGGTTGAGTGTCTTCATTATTTTGCACGGCCACCGCAGCCAACCCACCACCCGCTGCCTGAATGACAATGGAGATTAAGTCGCAAATAATGAAAATAAGCGAATAATGCATTGGTCGAAGAGGCGAATACTCCTCTCCGTAAACCATAGCCAATTTGGCCAGTAAATAGTATACTCCACCCATGAGGAAAGCGGGCGCTAGCGTCAAACAGATGATCTGTACCAAAAAGTCGTTCATATTAGTAATGTCTGTTGACGATTTAAATCGGCCGACATACCCAGCTGTTTCGAGACCACAACCGATAAACCATGCAGTCAAGAACCACCATTGTTTATAGTAAATGCCCAAGACTGTTTGGTACGCCCATGCAAGGGCAAAGAGAATCAGGCCAGCCAAATTTGCCTGATGATCTGGCACTAGTCCTCCGTAAAGCGACCCCACATGCGTAGGATGAGCGCTAGCCGTAGCCATATACGAGGCCAGTGCTGCAGACGGGAGAGCTGACGCGGGAGTTGGAACGAGTGTTGATGACATTTCTACTATAATACTTTGCTTCAAAATATTAGCTTTTGTCAGCTATCTATCATCTAAAAATATTTATGTGTGGCAAATTATTTCTACTGTATGTGTATTACCAAACACAGCCTTTTTTTTTTCTTTTTTTCTTTTTGAAGTCCGAATTTCGGACCCAAGTTCATCCGAAATGCAAAACACATTCCAATAAAATAAAATTATTTCCGGATAAATAGACTACAGGGACATCAAATAGACTCACATAAAAAAATTACATTATCGATAGACGTGCATTTCCGTGTTAGATCATCGCGCACTTTGTTGTCTTACTTCTGCAATCAAAATGCGACATACAAGATCCTTTCCAATTTTACAGCCGCTGTGGCGGGGTACCAAACTGTTGACATTTGCCCATTTATTGAAGGCTACGACTACGTCATAGAACAAAAAAAAAAAAAAAAAAAAATAGAAATAAAAAATTCATCCGTAAATATTCATTCTAAACTAATTACATCTCGGAAATAACCAAAGAGGCAGCACCCATACCGGTACCAATGCACATAGAAGTAACACCGATCTTCTTACCAGTTCTCTTAAGCTCAGAGAGCAAAGTAGCAAATTGTCTAGCACCGGTGCATCCAAGAGGGTGTCCAAAAGCGATAGCTCCTCCCTTGGGGTTAACCTTGTTTTGGTCAATGCCACAGGCAAGAACTGAGTAAAGAGCTTGAGATGCAAAAGCTTCGTTGATCTCGAAAATGTCGACATCATCAACGGTCAAGTTGAGTCCCTTAAGGAGCTCGGGAATGGCAACAGCAGGACCAATTCCCATAATCTCAGGAGGAACACCGACGACCTTGCAGTCAACGTACTTTGCAAGAATGGGTTGTCCAAGCTTTTCAGCCACAGATCTTCTCATAAGGAGGACGGCACCAGCACCATCAGAAATTTGCGAAGCGTTACCAGCGTGGGTGCATCCATCCTTCTTAAAAGCAGGCTTGATCTTAGACAAGGATTCAACGGTGACTCCTCTTCTAATTCCCTCATCTTCAGAGACGACAACGTTGACTTTCTTCTCAGATCCATCAGCATTCTCCTGAATAATGAAAGTCTCAACGGGGATAATCTCATCCTTAAAAAGTCCAGCATCTTGAGCCTTAGCAGCCTTGGCGTATGAGTTAGCAGCGAACTCGTCTTGTTGACGACGAGAAAGGTTGTATTTTTCGGCAACGTTTTCAGAAGTGATACCCATAGGAATCAAGCATTTAGGAGCTTCAGGGTGCTTAGCGAATGCCTCGGGTTGAGTTCCGAGAACATTAGGGCCATAGTTGAAGGTCATAGACTCAACACCGGCTCCGATACCAATGTCAATTTGACCAGCAGTAATCTTGTTGGCAACATCGTTAACGGCCATCAATCCTGATGAACATTGTCTATTAATAGCTTGATATGGGACGGTGTGGGGAATTCCGGCGTAAAGTTGAGCAGCTCTGTGCTCGTTAACACCTGAACCAACATTCAAGACGTTACCGACAACGAGGTCTCCAATAATGGCAGGGTCGATGTTAGCTCTCTGGACGAGCCCTTTAAGGAGTCCAGCAAGGATTTCTCCGGAGGTGGTGTCCTTGAAGAGACCTTTACCACCTCTAGTCAATGCAGTTCTGTAAGCGGCAGTGATGACAACATCGTCGGGGTGCTTCTCGGAGAGCTTGTCAAGAGCAGCAGTTTGGTTGGGTTGCAATTGGCTTGAAAGATTAGCAAGACGTTCCATTTTGTTTTCTGTTTTTGGGAGTTTGAAGTTCTTGTGAAAAGAGTTTGTTAGTTGAAAGAAATCAAACAAGGGCCGACTTCTGGTTTCTTATATGTACTGTAACTTAGGCCCCAACCCTACCCCGCGGGGTAAGTTCCGAGCCGAGTTAACTCGGCTGGGTGTGCTACCGACACCGTCGTTCGTCGAGCTTAGAGTTAGGGTGGCATGTGAGATGATTCGCCGATGCCGAAAATTCATAATAATCTTTACTGTTCTCGATTACGTGCGGCTGCCACCCCACATTTTTAGTAAGCACGCCACTATAACCGAATGCGGCCTTGTTAAATGTTATAACCGAACTCAACATTCACTAGTCTTGAGCACCGGTTAAGAATTTCGCCTCATATTAGCAGAGAAACAGCGGGGTTCACCATTAATCTATCGTGGTCAAAACATTTGCCGAAGTGCATGCCCCACTAACTAACTAGCTGGACTCGACCCATATTTATTACTATAACTTGAGCTACCCTAGTCCGAAGGACGCCCGGACACATCCCATGTAATGGAACCCTGCATTTAGTTATCTTTGGGTAATTTCTCTTTAGCTTCTTCAAAAGGCCTAGAAATACAAGCCGTCTTGTACCGCTTTATTAAAAATAGCTAGGGATCGTTAGTTATTTTGTTTAGCTAGACGGGACTATATAGATTGTGCATCAGAATACAATAACGACATGGTCACGGATCAGAGACCATATTTTGTGCGGCTCATACACTCACGCGTTTTTCTGCCTATCTAAGTCACAAGAAGCGCTGCTTGTACCAAAAGGACTTTGAATATCGTACATCTAACTTATTGCTTTTTTATTGCTTTTCTATCAAATAAACCGTTCCCTAATGATCTTGCCGGTCGTTGAGCCAACTTGTTCCCAAATGATCTTATCAGTGTTCAAATTTTTAATAGATCAAAGAAAACGGCAGTACATACCAATCAATTAGCTGACCCCGCTACGATAAAGGCCGCATCTGATAATGATAACGATAGTGATACGTTTAATTAAATTCCCTCTTTCTATGCGCGCCGGGAAAATGATTCACCCACGAACTGCCGGTCATTTCAGTATTATAGTTTGATTGACACAGCTCGGATAAAGGTTCCGCAGACCTCTGCATCCATTAACTAAGATAATTCCGACTAACCGAATCCGACATTAGGACAAGAGAAGCAGGCACCGTTGTCCGTTTAACCTAAACCGCTGAGTATTGCTGCAAAAAATAAAATATGAGAAAGAAAGAGCCACGGTAACTACCTTCGCCCAGGACTAACCTCGGCGGAAAGACGCTCCTCATCATATAAGCGCTATGACCCTAAAACTTTAATGGACAAATAAAAAAGAAACATTTCGAACCGTATCTAATGTATGAGAGAATATAGTAATCATATTTTTTTCTTTTATTTGATTGAGCGTCAAATCAAATCAAAAATAACCTTGCCAGTTTGAACAGTCTAACCTAGTTACCCCACATAATCTCAAAACGCGGCTTTTTCTATTAAAAGTGGAGAGCCTCATTCCTTTCAAAACAAGGGGCCGCTTCAACTTGCCTTGGGTAATCCATTGCCGCCGCACCCATCCTCTCATTGTTCCCCGGATTACCTAAGTTTTTTATTGCATTACCACTACCAACTACCTACCTCCACAATCAATAACTCGCCCCTGCTGCCGCCTACCTTCTTAGCATTTTTTTTTTCACATCATTTGAGGTAACTCCTAGCGATCGGTCAATTCATTTGTACCACTAACTTTTTTATTCTCCCTGGGATTGCTACTAACAACCCTGTTAATCAACCTCTACCCTTGTCATCGGAATCCAGTGGTCCGGGGTAAAGCACAATCTTCTCCGCGGCAAAGGTACAACCTTTTGTACAACCATAGTATCAAACTACTTCAAATTTTTTTGGTTCATTTACGGAACTCTTCTTCTCACCGGTCAGTTTTTATTTCCCAGCGAACCACTGTTTATTCGCTTTCTCCACTTTTGAATCCTTTCGGCTCCTGACCTTTTTTTTTGTGGTTATATTTCACCAAACCCCCCGCCGCCACGTTCCCAGGGTAAGGGCCCCCGTCGTTTGTCGGTCCGGTTATTTCCGACTGGTGGTGCCGTTAACTAAGTGCAACCATAAGCTTTCTTCGCAAGGAAAAAAAACGGCTAAGTGAAACATAGAAGACAAGGCTGTGGAGAGAAATTTATACAATTTTTTTTTTCTTATTCCGACGCGCCTAATCAGTTGGGCAAACAACGGTCGCTGTTGATAACAAAAAAAAAAGGAACTTCAGGCAACTACTCGCATAACTAGTGGGGGCCATCATGTCTAATAACAATAATAACAGCGGTGGGACGGCGATTCTGCCGGCGAAAGATCGGGCAGACCATCCAACGATCTCTGAAGGTCAACCACAAAGAAGAAATACTAATTTAGACGAAATTAGCGCAGCAGTCACTGTAGATACCGATGCTGATTTTAATAAGTCGTCTTTTGCATTAAAAAGGACGAGGTCAATGGGACTTTTTGATCTCGGGTCCATGAATTTAAACCAGTCGCAACAAACCAATAGCTTGTCTGTTGGGCCAATATTAAATGACTCTGTACGACAAACATCATCTCCGCCACCAATACCTGATGACACGGGTCTTATCAAATCTTCGATGATCGAACACGACGAGCATGTTAGCCCACCTTCTATCGCCACCACTGCAACAGCAACTAGCTCTTCACTAACTTCGTCTTCCGTATCGGACGATTTCGGCTCAGGCTCGTCGATTGCCTCTTCTGCTCCAGGCACTCCTGAACTTACCGCACCCGTATTAGATGATAGCGTGATTCAATATGAACCCTCACGGCATGTGGATTATTTATCTCATAATTGGAAAGAAAGTGATATATCTTCTTCTTGGAGGTATATAGTGTTAAGACGAAAAGATATGGCTAACAGTGCTAGACTCGAGAATGCCAGTTGGCGAACATGGACAAAGGCTAAATATAATCTGAAAACTGTGGCTCCTGAAAGCGTAAACTGGCTGAAAGATTATGATGTGACATGGTTGTATGGTCCTCTATATGATGAGCCACATCATTCCTATTCATTTGATGATAACGATGACAATGATGATTCCCGTGAGAAGAAGAATGGCAAGAAGACTGCCACCGTCAATAAGATGAGTAATTTGTCACTAAGCGGTAGTTCCACTGGAACAGTGACGCCCACTTCATCCTCGCCTGCTGCTACGACTACTAATAGCAACAATGACAACGATAATAATAACAACCACGATAATAATAATGACACGAACCAACCCTTACCATGCAAACCAATTCTTAAGAAACGAAGCGCCAGTCAGGTGATCTTATCGAGCTTGCCATTTGGCACTTGTTCCAGTGATTGGGATTCTTACACTACTAACTATTTGCGACATCACAACTATCGACATAGACCTTTGGATCAGCGCGATAATAATATCAGCTATTATGTAAATCAACAATACCAGCGATCTCCTATTAGCAGTTTCCCACAAGATGACTATTTTCGGTCGAGTTCCGCCACTCCGTCACTCACTTCAAGTCTTCGCTCTGGATCTCCTGGTTCGAAAACAGCCTCAAGCAGTGAGCGTCATATTCATTTTAATAATCGTGTCGAACAGTGCATAGCTGTCGACATATCTAGCGGGGAAAGCGAAGACGATTATGACGATGATGTAAGCTCTGGTTCGGAAACTGACAACACTGATACTGATTCGGATTCCGATAACGAGACTCTAGAACTTAGTAGTCGCGGTCGCAGCAGGACTCGAGCAGGTGGACCAGGACGTGACATTAGTGCCAGAGGTGCAGGTGGTCGACAGTATCGTAAACATCATCGAAGAAACCCATCTCTTGATTCAGATGATTCCGATTCCGATGAGGAACCTGGACTGTTTTTGATGGTCCGGTCTTCATCAAGCGCATCTATCAGCAAATCCAATAATCACCGAACTATTTCATTACTACCTGCAACCACCCTGAAATATCAACTGGATGATGAAGAAAAAGAGGCCAATGATGCTAAAGTTGCCAACGCTGTGGCCCACACTATGTCTCATAACTCCATGAACTATAGGCATGGCTATAACACCAAGTATGATTATTCCTCTGTATATGTGTCGCCAAATCCATCGCCAAGCCATTCGCCTAGAGAATCAATCGGTACTGTAAGTCCGGTTTCTCAAACCACTGAAACAAACGTTAACGGAGAACTAGTAAGCGTCGCAGCTCAGTCTTCTTCAAATCTGTTGGAAAAGGTCGAAGATTCCGCATCCGACAGTGATGAGCGAAAAAGTGCGGGTGCTTCCACTACCTCAATTGCTAGCGGTAAAGTTAGAAGTCTGGCAAGTTCTTTGTGGACCTGGAAGAAATAGTACTCCCTTTTACATAACGTTTTATTTATTTATTGTATATAACGTGGGACCAATAGCATGGAACTTTTTTGTTTTTGTTTTTATTTTTGTTTTGTTTTCTTTTTAGTCTTCGTCTTGTTTCGTTTTAATGACATTGTAGCCAGTCAACCAGTATTCGTCCAATAGTCACTGGATCTTCTCGTTGCATGAAATGCCCTACATTAGGGACGACTATTATTTTCACATTAGACTGACCAACTAATTTAGTCCGTTCAATGTCGAATAGCTTCTGATGCATACATCCGTCAGTAGCACCCCCTACTTGTAGACACGGTACTTGCTTAAAATCTACGCTCCAAGTAGCTTTTCCTCTGTTGGCCCAAATCGACCGAAATAAGCATCTATAATATGCTGTGGCGGCTTGAATAACTCCTGGCTTTCTAAAGGTAGAATATACATGTTCAATTTGTTCAGGAGGAATCCTCCAGTCTGGAGACCAGAATTTCCATAATTTTTCGATATATGGATAACTTCCTGTCTCTGTGGCCGCTAGCTTGTAATTGTACAGCCAAGGGATTTGCATAGTGATTAAATAGCTTGAATAGTACAATTGCATTGGGCATTTCAAAGGAATTTCGGTAAAAAAAGAAATATTGGCCAAATATGGAATCGCAAGGGTCATAATAGACTCAATGAGATGTGGAGCAAGACTTGCAGTTTGAAACGCTGCGAATGCACCCCAGTCATGTCCAATTAAATGAACCGGTACATTTTCCTCGTATTCGGTCCGCACCCATTGAATCCACTGCACCACATCTGATGCAATATCCTTTATAGAGTAGCCAAAGTCGTCATTTCCTTGACTCGACGGCTCATAGCCTCGCATAGTCGGAGCGAGCAGAAGCGATCTGGGAAATGCCTCTTCAATGATAGGCCAGATTCCATCAAATGAAGTGTTGTCGTCAGGAAATCCATGAAGCAAAAAAATCACTTTATCAGGTGTGCCTTCGATGTTCGAGGCATAGGTAGAAAAAACCCGTCCGTTAGCCTTTAACACGATTTGTCTTCTTTCCATTCTTTATTAATTACTAGCAATTGCAATGTCCACTATCGCTTAATTATAAACTAAAGACAGCCGAGGCGTCTTTCACATGCTACCGTCAGGTATCTTTGATTTGCAGGGCGGAGAATAGTGTGGGGCTTATCGGTTGATTGGAGAAAGACTAGGCAAGGCCAGCAACA
>JAKTVX010000094.1:0-31233 GCA_030581755.1 Crinitomyces ghanaensis
TTTTTTTTTTTTTTTTTTTTTTTTTTTTTTTTTTTTTTTTTTTTTTTTTTTTGTTGTTGTTGTCTATGCGGGGTGGCTGAACTGTTTAAGTGCCGCATAAGGATGAGCAGACCGCATTGTAAAAACTAAATAAAGGGACCAAAAGAACAAAGATTTATTATTCGTGCATCCCAGTTCCTATGAACTCCCAAAAAGTGTCTTCCAAAATCCAGCTCAAGGGGCATTGATATCTGACACTAACATACCAATCGATGTCATCGCTATCATCATCTAAATCCAAATGAACACAATCCTCTTCTTCTTCACACTAATCTTGCTCTCCCAGAGATCCTATTTCTGATTGTTCCATATCTTTGTCCTACTACTCTATTGCCGCGATCTTTTCTTCTGGGCTTCGTTTATGTTGAATTGCGATGTCAGGGCTGTTGCGCCGACAATGGCTCCCTAGCTTCTTTACAAACATATGCAGACTCCATCACGACTAGGTCTATATTCCTCTCTAATATGCTGCTGTAGTCAACCAGTACTTTATCTTTTCTTTGGCTTTTGCTGTTGTCCTGGCACCTTGATGCTGTCTGGAGTCTTGAACGGTATTCTGTCTCCGTTTTCAGCTTGCAGCATCGTCCGCCAAAATTATCGAGTACTAAAGCCAAACGAACACGTGCATGAACGGGTCGCAAGAGCCATTATAGCCCTTTGAAACGTTGACCGTGTGATTAGGGGCCAACTCGTTAGAACTGTCACGCCTTTCTTGTCTAAATGCCCGGCCTCCTAGCGATGTCAGTGACACGCTAGACGGTGCCAGTGCATGGGCTCACATTTGTTCCGTGCAACTACCTTCAGTAGACGGTCGACTACGGCCGCCGCATTACTCCTCTACCATTTCATCATTAGCTGCTGCACCCATGGTTTCCTTTAATTACGGCATGCTGACGATTTGCATCCTTGCGCTTCCTTGCGCTTCCTTACGTTTCTTGCAATAATGTTTATCCTTTGTCCTTTGTTTGTTGAACAAGCAGAAACAGTCGAGAGTCGCTTCTAAGGCCAAGAAATTTTCATTTGTAGTGGTTGGCCGCAAACTTCTTCTTTCGTGCACTTGCACTTAACAAGCTGGCAAAAACATAGGACTTGTCCCCAGCTTTCAATTTCATCAAATTAAATCATGAACGTGCCCCGGTTCATTTTACGGGAAGAAAGAAGAAATGGCCTCTTTTTAGCGTAATTCGTCTTTTCGAAGAATAATATCTCTAATATTTTTCCTGATCATCCAAATTGTACGCGGGGGGAGCCGCGTCTTTTCCCAATGTGCGGCTCGCCGACCGCATTGCAGATTCCTCAGTGGGCGAACCCTGCAGGACGCATCAAATTAGGAGGAGAGCGCGAAATATGCATTTTTCAGAATGAGCCAGCCCACTGCAAAATAAAAGCCCATGTTTTTTCAATGGATGAAATTCTTCTAGATACAAAGTACTGCGGAGCCAAATGCCGTTCAGGAATCGATCAACACTCTTTATCTTCACAGGCATTGCTGCCACAATTGCGCTCATGCCACTCTGGCATTTCTATAATGTCAATAGTGTCACATCTATCGCTACGCATCTTGTGACAGAGTTTAAGGACAACATCCCAAAGAAATTTGGTTACGCGGACCACTCCTCGGAAATCCCCAATTTGGCTCACTTTGTCTATGTCCTCGAAGAGCCCGACAGCGAGCTTAAATTCCATTTTAGTGACTTCCTGTCCGTGTACGCTGCTTGGTACCACTGGCAACCCGACGCCATATACTTACATACAAATGCCCCAGAAGAAACCATCAACCGGGCACGAGATGGAAGATCTGGAAAATGGAGCAGGCTCATATTTGATGTGCCGGGCTTTCAAGTAAAGTACGCCTCGGTTCCGACACACGCAGGCAACGGGATGGAGATCAATTGCGTTGAGCACAAAACTGACTTTGTGCGCGCTCAAGCTCTCCGAGACTACGGAGGTATGTATATCGACTTTGATGTACATGCATTGCGAGATATACAACTGCTCCGCAAAACCGGCTTTAACGCCATTGGCGGAAGGGAGTACGGGGAAAAACTGTGCCCTGGTACTTTTATGGCGAAGAAGAACAGCAAGGTGGTCAATGTTTGGGCCGAAGAGATGAATCTAGTATACGATGGTGGTTGGGTTACCCACGCCAATAAGGCTCTAACTCGCGTAGCTGAGCGGTTAGTGGCCGAGCCTGGCGAGATGCTTATTATGGAGCGGAACGCTTTCGCCCCCGGTAGCTGGGAGCCGGAGGATTGCATGGATCTCTTTGAGGTTCACGACGACATGGCCTCAAACTTGGACGCCATCGACTCCGAGGGCCGCCTACCGTCGTTCGACGGGAACTCTTCGGAGATCGTACCGTGGTGGGCGACCGATTGGTCAAGGACGTATCTCCTCCATGCCTTCAAGCCAGAACGAACCGAGACTGAGGTATATGGATTCGACCAGATTACACCACGTTATGTGTTTGACAGACGTAGCAACTTTGCGCGGGCCGTGTACCCAATTGCCAAGATTTTGCATGATCGCGGTTTGGTGGAGATTGATGATTCGTACTAATAATAAATATTCTGAATGCATAACGCTGTCCTGGATTTAAGCCCATCAGACCCTACCTGGTGTACAAGTTCGGAAATAGATAAATATATTATTTACTACAAGCAAGCTTGTAATTTGATCTGCTAAAATCATAAAGGGATTTGCCTCATAGTTGTTAATTTTCCAATTACCAGCTGCGATGAAGATTAAAAGTGGTGTTTCATCATCTATTGTTAATCCATGATATGATAGTGGACCACTTTGCGACTTGATCCTCCGAATGAAGTGTTAGGATCTGTCCCAGACCATCCTGGACGGAATACAAAGGAAAAGTTTGAAAAAGAAGAAGTTTTCCAGCTTTTATACCTTGGCGCCTGATAGCTCGTACTACCCTTCATTCGTTTTCGATTACTACACGGCAAAATTGGAGGTCAAGTACTCAAAAAAGCAGTGAATTATAAGGCAGGGAGAACGCAAGATCTTGGCCTCTGGCAATCAAGTGCCACTTGCTCTGGCATGAACTATTATGATCCATAACTCGCAATGACAAATAAAAAAAAATTGCCTAGCTATCTGGAGATCTCATGTTACCGGCGGACGGCTTGTCATTCACAGATTGCGCCGATCCTGCGTACAAAGACACCGAGAGTGCGGCAAGAGCCTACGAAGCGAAGAAAAAAATTTTTAAAAAACATTCATCCTAATCAAGGTACAATCAATTTTCAATTTCCAGTTATGAATCCAGAAACATTGTAAGTTTTATGAAAATAGAAGGATTACGTAAGGGTGCACAGTGATGGAATGGTGTAATGGGATTAGGGCTGATCTCCGCTCATTTAGGAAGGAGGTCAATCAGGCTAAACTTACACAAAAAATCGATGGTGTAAATTGGTCACGTGAAACTCACGTGCAGCCGCATTTCGAGGTAAGGTATAGCTGAAATGGGAAACACGCGTTCAGCCTCGCGGCCGAACGTCCTGTCTGGCAGATGAAACTGCGACTAAAAGACCGCGTGCATCTAGAAAAAAATCGAAAAATTTCATGTCATATGTCTTTTGTTGGCTACTTAATCCATACATCTGAATTCGACCAATGGGATCCTACATCAGAATCTGGCTCCTGATGGGAGCTATACGACTGCAGGTCTCGCCTAGCAATTTATTTGGTGTAATTTTAGCCCAACCCTAATACCATTACATCATTCCATCACTGAGGGTGCATAAATAAAGTATAATGATCTATCGCCAGTATAAAAAACACAAAGTGTCTTTAATAAATTTTCAATTCAATTCAATTGAATCAATATACATGTACATTACGCCAGGCCAAGGAAAATTATACTATGATTCGTGAGCGGACCGGATATTGTGGCCTGAAGAGGTACCATTCGGGTTGACTTTTTCGACAGGGTTCTCTGTTTACGAGAAGAACTTTCTTGGAAAAAGAATGCCCAGCACAATTGCTGTCTTGCCCGGGAATGCCAGTTAGCAGAATCTTTTTAGGTGGCAGAACATAAGCCTTCGTCAATTGGAAAAATGTTTTCGTATTCTGTTATATAAATCAGACGACCGCTTGCGGAGCAAGTTTTTAGCCTTTTCTTTTTTTTTTTTTTTCATTCGGGGTGGCTGAACCGCTTGAGTGCCGCATAAGGGTGAGGGCAGCAGCATCCTAAAAACTAAATAAAGAGACCAAAGAACAACGATTTATTCAGACACACCAGTTCCTGTGAACCCCCAAAAAATGTTTCCCAAGATTCAGCCCAAGAAGCATTGTCATCTGACCTAATATACCTATCAATATCATCATCATCATCATCGTCATCTAAATCCAAATGAAAATAATCCTCTTCTTCTTCATACCAACTTTGCTCTTCCATTTCTGATTATTCCATATCTTCGCCCTACTCTACTGCAGCGATCTCTTCTTCTGTGCGTCCTCATGTTGAACTAACAATGGCGGCCTATCGTGCCCACAGCGACTCTCTAGCTCCTGTGCAAACATATCTAGAGTCAGCTGCAATGCCTTCACTTTAAAATTCATGTTCAAGGAGAATTTTACCTTTCTTTGGCTCTTACTACGATTCTAAAACCTTGACAATATCTGGAGTATTCAACGGTATTGTCGTTCCCGTTTTCATCTTCTAGGTAATTCTTAACACTCACCGATTGCAGACGTTAATTGAACTATCGGGTGATAAAGCAAAAAGGACATGCATACGAAATGACTACGAATGGACCGTTCACGCTGCGCCACTCTCCGCTTTGCTTTTAAACATTACCAGCGTGCTTAGGAGAAGATGGGCTTCTTCCTTGTCTAAAACACTCAATTGCTTTTCGAAACGCCAAGTCTTCCAAAGATAGTAATGGCACACTAGGCTGCTCCAGCACATGGGCTGACATTTGCTTGCAACGAAGTTCTTCGGTATATACGACTATATGGGCGTATCCCCGGGCTGCTCTACCATTTCACTGTTAGCCACAACCATAATTTCCTTTAATTACAGCATCCTGAGACTTGCATTTCTTTGCATTTCCTTGCAATAAAAGCTATCCTTGACGTCTCGCTTGTTCCATAAACAGAAATCGTCTAGAGCCGCGGAAACACTTAAAATTACAATTCGTAGTGGTTGGTCGAAGGTTTCTTCTTCCGTGCATTTAACATGAATGAAAAATCTGGCAGCCGAAAACGTACGACTCGCCCCGGTCTCCGTTTTACCAAATCGAGCATGAAAGTGCTGATCCATTTATTGAAGAAAAAAAAAAAAAAAAGAAAGAGTTTCTTTCTTCCCTCTCTTTAGCGTAATCCGTCTTTTCCAGTAATGTCTCTGATATTTCCCTTAGTGAAAGATTACGAAATCGCAAAAAAACCCCTGGAAAGAATTCAAAATCCACTCGGGAGGCCGGGGTTTTTTTCCCAGTGGGGAGCTCATTGTTTTCTTTCATTGCATTGTTTCTCAGTGGGCCAACCCTGCATGACAGGAGAGTGCGGCACGCTCCGAGCCAAGCCCAGAGGCGAAACAAAAGGAGAGTTTTTGTCGTCCACAAAGTCCTTGTAGAAAAAAGGCGTCACGGGACCCAGCCATTGTAATGTTTGTTGCTTTACAGTTTAGTCAGGTTAGACGACTTAAATGAATATATGAGGCAGCATGCTGGCCATAAAGTCGGTCGAAAACTGAGTCGCCTTCAGTGATACTTTGGAAGCCTAATGATATCCAACGTCATCCGACGTTCACGGCGAAGATACAAGCTATTGTCAGCCATTGTCTGCCTATTCCTCATTGTGTGGTCACTCAGGCTGGCAAATATTAAAGTCATGTTGGATGTTACTGATCTCGAATATTTCCCAAGATCCATAGGCTCAACCCTTCGATCGTCAATGCTCGGCAACCGCACCGCTGCCGTCACTAACACCAAGCACCGACCGGCCAATTCTACCCTCGGATTCGAAAAGATCATATACATTAATCTCCCCTGGAGGTATGACAAAGATGATGCTATGGTACTGCAGGCTGCTATCTCGGGAATAAATGTTACAAAATTCGCTGGCGTCGTTGCAGACGATATGCTGGAAAAGGGGCTCGGTCCCTCGTCCAACGAGGAACTCTCACTTTCTACAAAAGCTTGCTACAGATCTCACATGAACGCGTGGCGGACCGTCATCGAAAATAATTGGCAGACTGCGCTTATCATGGAGGCCGATGCTGTATGGGATACCGATGTTCGAGAAATCATGGGCCACTTCGCGGTTGCTCTGGAGGACATGATACACCTGCGGGAGATGGCCCCGGACAGTGCAAAGCCTACCAGTGATGACCCATACATGTCGAAATACTGGGATATCCTGCAGTTGGGCATGGTGGGAGGAGATAGCGAGCTAAAGAATGACAATGACTCTATGATATACTACGACCCATATACAGTCCCGGGTTTGGAATATTATGGAATGCAACTTCAAGAAAATGAACGACTTATCAGATATGGATCATTTGGATGGGCAGCCTCGGCCTATGCCGTAACCAGAAAGGGAGCCATGAAATTGCTACAGCGAAGCACCGTCGACATGAACGATCATGTGGACCAGGTCATGCTGGTGATGGCACAAAAACCGAATTTCCATACTTTTACATCCATTCCCTCTATTTTTGCCCAGGCAACTTATCAAGAAGGACTTGGCATGGACGACCGAAATTCTGACAGACAGCCTGGTGATGACTCTGGTGAAGAGTACGAGGAGGCATGGGACTTTGCACGAGAGAAGATGTCGCCTTGGACCATCATGAATTATTATGAATGGGTTAAGTTTAAGAGGTTTGCTTTGTGGGATTTGAAAGAGTACCTTTATGGACCAGAGCCCGAAGAAGGGGACAGTGCATCGTCGTAGAAATGTTAATAATAATAATAATAAACTCTAAAAGCCGTCGTATATGAGATAGTTTAATAATTTGTTGTTGTAGCTTTGGGATCACTGGGGATTATATTTCGCTTTCACTACGGGCACAAAAGTAACAATAATAGGTGAAAGTCGGTCACGACCCATTTTTGGCAGTACTGACTCAATACGACTGAGTGACGCACGACATTAAACCCAACCTGCGGGCCCAGGTAAATTCGCAAATGTGCCGTCCTTGGTTGAAAGGCCGAGACCTGGAACAACTTACCGATTATGACAGACGCATTATCAGAATAAAGGGATCAAAGCGGCTCTGCTCGTGTGCGTGGAATAAAACAAGCAATTGTATTGGTTTCCCAATTTTAGAAAGGTGAATATACCAATGACTATGTGAATAACATGCGGGATTTTACGAAAACCAAAATACATTGCCTTTAGGCCGTGCGAGATGCGATGGTATGATCGAATAACGAAAAAAAAAAGAAAAAAATAACAAAAGAAAAGCAAAACTATTACTAACAATGGGCAACACGCTTTTCTTTGATAACCTACCGCCATTGCGTCCAATCAGTAAAGGCCATCCAGATCACTCACTGCACTCCCTGAGGGATCTTGGTACTGTTTAACTATGTGATAAAAAGAAAAATCTATCAAGAACAATGGCAAAACAAAATATCAGCGAATTATTTTGTATATTGAAATACTACTACTCCCTCTCAACTAACATAAACAAATGCCCCTGCAAATACTAAAATACTACCAAGCACAATCCCACCACTTACTGGATTTCCAAAAATATAAATAGACAATACTAGACTTACACATTTTCGTACCGATAGAACCATAGTAAGTCCCAGCGCTGACACTAATCCAAGCAGGTGATTGACTCCTCTGATACATGCATACTGTGTTAATGCATTGAGTATGAGGTAAATGAACCTCACAGAAATAGACCAATAATGACCATTCGCTGTCCCGTCGCCAAACGAAATTACAACCCTCGGCTCTGCCTGTATAACTTGATAAAATTCTTCCCAAATACTCGGTAAAAATGGTATGAAAATAGGTAACGATAATGCGTGAGTGTAAAACAACCACTCTCTCCAATGTTTACCATACGTTTTATACAATCTTTCAGCAACAAGTCCCTGCCAAGATCCTAAAATCGCCGATAGTAATAATAGTAATAATCCAATTGTATACTGTATAATACTCTGGTTTCTCTGTTGCTCATTAGTGTCTTTATTTGTTGCCTCATGACTGCCGTGCATTGTGGCGAATATTACACCGCCGGTTAGAATAAACACTCCAAGAAACTGTCGGCGCGTGTACTGATTTCCAAGTAGATATCCAAAAATTAGTGTGATTACCGTTCCTCCAGATCTAATGACTGTGTGTACTGGGATTGAAACTTTAAAAGCAAATGTAGCATTGGTAATGACCGACGTTGAAAAAAATAAGAGTACTGGCAGAATCCATGCACGAAACGGTACCGCCGACTTGCGCAAGCCTAAGAACCCTGCATTCTCACTTTTTGGATCATAAAAATGGATGAACCCCTCAATTGAAACGAATACGAATTGCACAAATGTAACAAGCGTACCGCTGTGTGGCTGCTCTCTCAAAATCGCCTCTAGCGTATAGACATTGGAACAGCACCCTCCAAAAATTAATGTTAATGCGATCCATACAGGATTTGAAGCAATCGATATTAAGGTTAATGATAGTGGTTCATCTTCTTTATTTTCCTTGCCTCCACTGAATTGCTCTATTCGCAGTCGATTTTTCGCCTCCTCGTAGTCCTCACTGTCAATTAAATGCTCTTCTTCGGCTGTCTTTCTGGCGTCAATTCCTCCTTCCGACTGGAAATTGCGCGGGGCCATCACTGCCATTAAGAACCGGCGATTGACTTTCGACCGGCTCAATGGGCGGCTTACTGCCTCATATAGTCATTTAACTCATCTAAGCTGGCTGGAGTCCGACAACGGTTTTATCGATTACAAGGGCTCTCCTTTTGTTTTTCTGCCACCCGAATTGCTTAATTCTAGAAAATGCACATTCCAAGCTCTCCTCCTTTTTTTAATGTTGGGCCTTGTAACGTGCAAAACAGGCCCGAGCCGCATGCCGGGTAAATTATCTGCCCACCGAACACATTTGTTCCATTTTTGGGAGAGCCCGGGAACGCGGTGCTAGAGTTTTACAATAGCGGGATAGGATCAATGGCATGCATACATTCACAATCATTTCGCGGATATGGACTTTTTGACTTTGTCACTCGGTAGATGAACTAATCCCTGGAATCCAGACATTTTTGGCCGTCATGCTACAAGATGCAGTGAAAAACACAAAACTGTTTGATGCTTTAGATATTGTCGAGTTTGACTGAGCAGCTCCAGGAGAACATGAAGTCCTTGTTGAACAAATATTTTAATGGAAGAAGTTAAGTTTTAACGGACTTTGACTTTGCACATGTTTACCAAACACTAGGCAGCCATTGTCAGCGCATTAGCTCTGGAGTCACAGTTCACAACATGAAGAAAGTTCAGAGGAAGAGATCGTTACAACGAAGATATGGAATAATCAGGAATGGAGACTCTGGAAGAGCAAACTTATTCTGAAGAGGATGAGAATTGTGTTCATTTGAATCGAATCAGGATAACGACGACGGCGGTGACATCGACCGGTATATATTAAGTCGGGTTAGACTTTGAGAAAACTTTTAGGAACTTATAGGAATTGAACCGAATAAATTGTTGTTTTTTTAATCATTATATGTAGTTTTTATATAGAGTGCCAACGTCCGTGCACTTTTTGCAGCATTGGGCGGTTCAGCCATCGCGCAAAAAGAAAAGCTAAAAGTTAGTTGGTGGGCAGCCGCCACTGATCTAAAACAGAATATGAGAAGGCGAAGGCTTTTGCACCCAGAAACCTCGACACCAACAGCGAGGTCGGAATTGCGGCGGCCATTATTTCATCAAGTGAGGTTTTCTTCCAAATTGTTCTTGGAAATCATCCGTCTCATCAACTTTAAACGCGCATCCAGGCCGCTATTACCGTAAAAGCAAGGCTCAATAACAAGAAATATATCCATTTCAACTTGAACAGTTAGTCTTGCTTTCCTCCACGCCAAGCAGGGGTTTTGCGAATACCCGAAGTCCATGGAAAACTTTATATGTCTAATAAATTATGAATCCGTGAAGAGATTGGTGCACCTATGGAAGTCAGTATTATAAAGGTAGTTCCTGTTTTAAAAATATTTTCCATTCTTGATCCAATCATAATTAGAGGGATCTATCTGGAATGGACAGGGAAGTTTCCGATAATTTGATCTAATCTGTGTGATGCAAATCATAAGCAATATATGAGGAAAAGATTTTTCTCATTAATGCCTTCCTATCTAATTTTGACACAAGTCATCTTAATTGACAGTCAGCCGGGGATTTCCCGGTTGAAACCTCAATTTCACGGCAAGCTTCATGGATCGCGCCACCCCTTTCACCTGGGGGAAAAAAAGACTTTCTCAGGTCCTGAATGATCGTTCGTCATTGCTTCAACGGCAATTTTTCTTTTCTTAAAAAGCCACCTTTTTTATCCTTTCTTCCAACCATTTCATAGTTCAATGTCCTCGGTAGCACGATCAAACAGGTCAAGCATACGACAAGCACTCTGATTTCAATGCGCTTGCCTCTTTAGCCAATGCCGCCGTACAAAGCGTTGTAGAACGCCATATTCGCCATTTGATTTCTCTGTATTAAATCCATTTTTCGCTTACTTGATGTTATCTGTGTTCTTACATGCACATAGACGCTGAATCACAGCAAAAACAATGACACCAATATAATTATTGTCTAAACTATCCCTGACAAAAAAAAACTACTTATTGTTTTAGTTCTTGCGGCGTAGAGCACCAAACGAGATACTGAGGCTGTTTAAATGGATCGTCTTAATTGGCCTCTTAGCTGATTCCAATTTGCTTTCCCGTTGGTCTCGTCACCGTCCAACACTGACATTTTTGATCTCCAATTGGTCATGCGTCAAATAATCCTCATTGGACTCAAAAATATCTTCTTCAACAGATCATGCCTCTGGCAGAAATTTCAGAGCTTGAATCGGATCCACGACCATCAGCCGTCATCCAATCAGTTGTAAATATTCTTCTGTTGGACCCCATCTAATCAAACCAGAATAGTAAAACTCTTGCAATAAATTGAGTAGCAGAATGTTGGTTTCGCTTAAATATTCTAAGAGTCACAGTGTTTTCGACAAACGCAGTCAAACAATACTGTTTGGTCCTGAAAAACCTACATAGACATACGGCATTTACGTAGTCGCTTTCTAGAATCCTCCCATTAGATTGCCTCCTGCATCCCGTAACAGATAGCTTACAAGGCTATTTGCAGCATACCACGCTTATAATCTTGGGTTGCAAAGGGCGCATATGACTAACGTTCTAGATGTTCTTCCTTCGGGTTCATTTCACTTGAACTTTCCGATATTCACTTGCTCGCGACGGTTAACCCATGGCAATATGACCTTATGGATGGATTGTAGCTGTTCTGCAAGATAATCTGATCAAGGCAGTATTGTAGCCTCAAGCAAAAACAGAATTTTACATGCGGACTATCGGAATGTTAACTTATGCGCCAAGTCACATCAGACGTCGCCAGGACAACAAACCGTTAGTTTGCAGGCGAAGCAAATAGGGGGAAATCTTTTCTATTTTCTCCACAAGTTGATTACAAATAACATAATACTCTTTGGATCAGCGACGGTCCCGATTCACTGGAATTATGTTCCGCTGTTTATTTACGGGCAAAGTAGTCACAACTTGCCCGTGTACACGGTTTTCTGTCCCGTGACGCGACTCCATTTAGTATACCCTTGCCTTGACTCGGGACGGTTGTGACTCAAAAATGACTATCAGTCTTCACAACGAAAAAATGGTCTCGCCTTATTTAAACCACCATCAATCTTCCATTTATTTTTTTTTTTAAATCGAAAGCCTGTATACCTTTTCATTAATTAATACTCATGGAGATCCCAAAAAGCGACATCGAAAAGCAGTACTTGGCCGACAATGCCTGCAGCGTTGTCACCAGTACCTCCTCAATTGCAGGGGGCTCCGAACAAAGTGCCACTTTATATACCAAGCTGGCAAGTCTTAGTGCAAAGCTTGACTCGCTAGGTGTCGAAATCTATGGTGTTCAACGTAAACTACCGGAGCATCGCAATCCAGGTCATTACAGACAGATTTTGACTACCTGTTTATTGTGGATCTCTGGAAGTGGCAGCTTGGCGTCATTTTCTGCCTACGTTTTAGGGCCATTGGTGTTTGGCCTGGGATTCAAAGACTGTATGACATCATGCATTCCTGCCACAATCATTGGCTGTGCTATCGCTGCCTATGGTTCCATTATGGGTCCCCGGTCGGGACTACGTCAAATGGTAGGATGCAGATTTCAGTTTGGCTGGCACTTCGCAAAAGTCTTGGCTCTCATGAATGTCGTCACATTACTGGGCTGGGCGGTGGTCACCTGTGTATTCGGTGGCCAAATCTTGGCCGCCATATCACACAACAAACTCCCTCTTGAAATTGGCATCCTGATTAATCCAATTCTTGCATTCGTCATTGCGACTGTGGGCCTTAAACTCGTGGAGTGGGTAGAGGGTTATACGGCTATTTTTATGATGAGTACATTTCTTTTGTTGTACATCGTTTCGGGATCTCATTTTGACACTGTCTCGCCATCAGTCGGAACCTCATTGACCATTGTAGGCAATTGGCTGAGTTTCTTCACCTCTACTGTAGGAACTACCGCAACATGGATTGCCATTACTTCCGACTATTTTATCGAATTTCCCGAGACTTTCCCCCGATGGAAGACTTTTCTTATTACCTTCACCTGTCTCTGTTTTCCTTCTCTTTTTGTTGGAATATTGGCCATTGGAATTGCATCAAACGCTACTTCTGGTCATGCATGGAATGACGCATGGCAAAGCCTTGGTACAGGAGGAGTTCTCTCTGCGGCATTTGAGCCATGGAAGGGTTTTGGCTTGTTTTTGCTGGTGCTCCTATATCTCTCACTAGCCACTTGTAATGCAATGAGTTGCTACTCTATTGCGCTGTCCTTACAAGTCTGGGGTCGATGGATAACCAAAGTCCCTCGTTACGTCATGACCTTTTTCAGTGCCGCCATTTTCTTCGTTTTGGCAATGGTCGGCAGAAATACCTTGGCGGATATCCTCTCTAACTTTCTTCCTATGATCTCCTATTGGTCTGTCATGTATCTGGCGGTATTACTAGAAGAGAACTTGATTTTCCGCCGTCACAACGCCCCCGGATTTAATGACACCTATGACTGGAGATTGTGGAATGACAAGTCACGACTACCTTGGTGCTTTGCTGGAACCTGCGCTTTTCTTATTGGGGTTCCCGGTGCAGTACTAGGCATGTGTCAGGTTTATTTCATTGGCCCTGTGTCGAAACACATAGGCGAATATGGAGGTGACGTAGGACTATTCTTGTCCTTTGCCTTCACCGCAATATCATATCCTATCTTGCGGGTCATCGAACTAAAGTACTGCTCCAAATACTCTCGTGAGCCAAGCAACGCAATTGGCCTTTAGACATCTTCCATTGACTTAAAAACTTGGCGGCAATGTGATTAACATCGAAAGATACGTCAATAGCACATATACGATTCATTCCTAAGATCAAGGAGACTCACTAAGTAGATAGAAGCCAATAAATGAATTATAATTGCCTTGTATGTCTAAAATCCCTTTTCGAGCACCGATTTTGAGATGGCACATGTTTTTTTTTTCTTGGTAAAGAATACTGTTAGCCATCGGATGAGTGCCTTGAAAAGGACGGTTTAGTAACATAGGCATCAGCCGTGTGCATTTTCAGATCCCATCAGGATCGATTGAAATTTAACTTTGGCCCAATCACGTGATATGCGACACCGTTTTTGATCGAATAAACCGTTCTCTTTATGACGAACTTTTTTTTGACTTTTCAGATTTAAAGAATTAACCAGTCGGCGTCATAAGGGCAGACAATTCCGTACGCTCGGAGCCCTCTAGCAATGGGCTTCGGTTGCTGCCTCGTAACCTTGCACGCGCAGGGATATTTCCTGCCTAGACCTAACGATGGCCCCCCTATCCGGCAGATGAAGGAGCAAAATTGAATAGAAAAATTCATATAATATTCTATTCTATTTATTTAACTTTTTCTTCCATTATCAAAAAAACCAATAAACTTAAAATATCAAACAGATCACATAACTCATCACACGGGGACAGCTTTCAGGTCGAATATCTGAATTCGCGGTTTTGTCTATCAGTTAAATCCAAAAACTCGTGATTCTTTTCCACAACATATGACTCACCAAGCGCTTCACGCTCTTTGTCTCTCTTCTTGTTCTCTCGCTCTGCTACCCACCAAATAAGCACCAGGTCAATGGTAATTAAAACGTAGATGATACAAATGGATATTTTGGCCGGTAAGTATCTGGGCGCATCCTTAGCCTGAAATGTCTGCGGAGAAATTATGTTTCCTACAGTATACGCAATGGTATTGATGCATGTTACCGTGATCTTTTTGGTGGATCCAGCAACGTTAGTACTCATCAATCCCAAGAGAGTGGTCCATCCAATTGGAATGCCTCCACTTAAATAGTATCCCACTAATGCCGCCGCATTATTAGTTGTGGCCATAAGTATGGCTCCAACGATCGAGGGTATGTGCGCGAGAATGCACAAAAGGAGTCTTTTTTTGGTCTTCTCGGCAAAATAGGTGACTCCAATCAACACAACGACTTCATAAGCTCCTAACGGCATCACTAACAAAAGACTTTTTGTGGCTGAGTATCCCATACCTGTGACGAGAATATTTCCAAAACTAGTGGCAATAGAATTTGGAATGTTTGCAGCAAAGGTCCAGAAAGCATACAACCAGGTGTTCGGATCGCGCAACGCTTCGTAGAATTGATCCCATTTGAATACAGTGGATCCAATGCCCTGTTCGTTGTGTCGAATTCTCTCTGCATGTTGAGCTTTTTCTTCAGGAGTAAGAAACCAGGCAGTCAATGGGGAGTCAGGGAGAAGAAACCAGAATAAGATTCCAACCAAAACTGTAAGCAGTCCAAAGAACAAAAAGATAATCTGCCAACCCTCTAACTTTGCATTTGGGTCTCGTCCAACATGAGTAGCGATACCATAGGCAATAGATCCACCAAATATCTGCGAAAAACCACACATTGAGAACCAGATACCGACGCGGAAAGCTTGTTCCTCCTTACGGTACCACTGGGATGTGAAGACGACCCACGCGGGAACAATAGCTGCCTCCGCACATCCAAGAAAGGTCCGGCATATCATTAGTCCGGCAAAACTGTGGCAGGCCGCAATGCAGGCTAGGATAAGTCCCCAGATAACAACATTCACAGAGACATACTTGGCCAACGGAAATAACTGTAGCAGACGTACAGTAGGAAACTCAAACGCCAATTGGCCGAAGTAGAACATACTGGCAACCCAACTGTACTGATTTCCTTTGAGATGGTTGGCCGTCTTAAGTCCTGTTACACTTGCGTATGAAATTGCACTCTTGTCTATGTACTGCAAGAAATACACCGTACAGATCAAGGGCATGACAAATAAGTCGATCTTCCGGAGTAGGCGTCTATTGGTCTTTTCATCAATGACAATTTCTTCATCACCAGCGGCTTGCAGAAGTGCTAACGCTCTATCAGCGCTAGCGTTGGGAGTATCTGGATGATTAGTTTTTGTATGGGTGAGGACGGCCGTAAGAGCCTCCTGTTTCTCCACGTCTCTGTCTTCAGAAATGACTGACGTCGATGAGGACGTATTGTTCAGCTCAGCATTGCTCATTTTAAAGGCGAAAAAGCTACCGAATCAGAGGTCGCTTTGGAAAGTACAACCTTGCTCACATTTATATGCTGCAGATCTCGGAGCACGTCATTACTCCATTGATAGGCCATCTTATCAAGCACGCAATTATGCGATGCATGGCGGCTGCATATGAATCCACAAACGTTAGTTCCATCTATTTGCCGGGCGCTCTTCTGTTTACAGCATGCCAAAAGAAATGACAATTCAATATGAGGCTGAAACGGCTACGCTAGCCAGATACGGCTGCCTCAAAATAAGCGGTGTAGTTGCCCGATCTTGGCGTAATCACAACTTTGTCGAAAAATTGGTGCGAACTCACGTGACGTGTTGAGCTTGATCAGCATTGTTCTTTGGTGGAAAAAAAAAACATTTTCCGAGAAGATCTTTGCGTGCGATGCTGAATCTGTAAATAGTTGTGTAACATACATTGCATTGCAGTAACAATATTAAACATGCTTATATTCAATGTTGTCTTTTTTTTTTTTTTTTTTACTTCCTATCATTGTACCATTTCTTGAGCCAACCACTGTGTATGTGGGTGCAAGCTTATTAAAGTATTTGCGGCTTCAGCAAGTCCCTGCATCTTCTTTTCTTTTAGTGAGGCTTTCGGAAGCCCAGCCGTGACACGGCCAGGGGCCGGGTTCGGATAGTACCCCACGTACATTTGGGGGTCCACAGGTCTCCGAGACCGGACTTCACAAGCTCTGCATGATAACGCGCAAAACTCTTGTTCCAACAGTTTTTGAGAATGAACAATTTCAAATTCGATAAACGTTTAAATAATAATGTAATTTCTGTTTTATTTACGCATCGGCGCCGAGACACCGTGATTCAATTCAATTGATACCGAAGCAAATACTCTATACCTGCTTGTTTCTCAGCAATTTAGCAAAACCATTCGCATCCGCAGGCATAAGAATAGATGCTTCCGCATATCTTGCTATCTGATCAGAAGCCGCGCGCAAAACCCGAGATTGTTCTGAGACAGCTGGCCGGCAAAAACTTCTTCAAGGATAACACCGTGAGGAAATCTAATTTCCCGATATGGACAGCTGCATATCTTATGCAGCTCCCTCCCATCGCTCCATTGGATGCTCATGTCGTGTAATGATGCGACGACAGGCTCTCGTAGGTAAACATGTGCAGCTATGTTTTCTTCGGTCTCCGATACATACTAGAAACAACCAAGCCGACTACATGGGCATCAGTAGCCTTTCATCCAGGCTGATCTTCGATCGTAAAATATGATTATTATTTTTAAGAGTTTTGCTCAATCATGCTTGGTTGCTAGTGAACACATTGCCCATTCCGACTTTTCGGCAACTCAAGAAAACGGCCTTGCACAAAGCAGTTCAATTCCCCCAACTTTGGCGGCTAATGAAAAGCAAAAAAAAAGGATCTTCTTTTTTACCATGTTCATGAAACACGAGACTTTTCTAGTCTTCTTGTGCTCTAGATGATTTCTACAAGTAAACGTCGCAATCCGAACACGCAGTCGTGAGACCAACTTCTAGTCCCACGCCTGCAGAAACTAGGATTAATCCGAACGCAGATATATAGACAAAGGAAAAAATGTGAACGAGATCCTTCAGAGTACAATGCCAGTTCCAAGGATACTCCGTAGAAGGGGTTCTCTGTTATACACTGGAGTCACATATTTCGCCAAATCAAAAGCATAATTAAAAATAAATGTACTACTCTCATGCATTTTGGTCTAAGGCAGCCAGCCTATTTATGGACCTGTCAAAACCATCTCATGCAATAATAACCATCGATTTCCGGCATGTATCCGTGACTGGGTCACAATGCTCCATCTCCATTCCTAGGATATCCTCGCCATCGCGCTATCCTTACAAGTGTGGGGCCGGTGAGTAACCAGAATTCCTCGCTATGTTATGGCATTTATCAGCTCCGCAATGTCCTTCGTCTTGCAATGGCCGGTGAAGAAACCCTGGCAAATTTCCTTCCTGTGATCTCCTATTACGTATTTCGCGGTATTGATAGAAGAGAATTTGATCTTCCATAATGTATTGTGGGTACCTGCACCTCGCTTATTGGAGTACTGCGTTCAGCATTAGATAGCTGTCGCGTTTATTTCACCGGTCCTGTATCCAGAACATATCAGTGATTATGAAGCTGATGTAGGAATATTCTTATCTTTCCATTTCGTATTCAGCTCAGATATTGCTCCAAATACTCTCAGAAGCCAAATAAAACAGTCGATCTTTAAAGTCTTTCCATTCTTGTCTAAATATGCAGCAGTCCATCGCCCTTCGTGGAATCTTTGTCCGCTTTTGGCCTCCACCTCGATAGTGATTCTGGTCGTGCTCTGCACCAGCGATCACGTCAGATTTGCTATTTATTTAACATCGGTGCAGACCCTGCGAAATATTTGTAACATTTAAACGCGCTGCTTCCGCTTTAAATTGGACTCTTATCATGTTATCTGTTCGCAGGACATACTACCGACTTTGAAATGATATTCCCTTGGGATATAGTTCATGCCAGGCTATCTATATGTTATGAAATACTTCATTGCATGGTGTGTATATAAGGTTGGCCGGTTCCAAACAGGTTGAACGGTCGTATACTAGAAAGTGTGTGTGGCCATGAACGACAGTCGCAGGGAAGGAGATCTTAAGTAATAAAGGCTCTGGCGCACTTGCAGTAAGGGCAGGACACGCGTAACTGCAAACGATCTATCTATTATACGCACTTTTGATTTATAGAACTAATGTCTCTATATTGCGCCAATCGAACGTAGATAGAAACCATGAGATTACTCAACGGCAAAGGAATTTCTTTCGATGTTAGCGTCATACAATTACCTCGAGGAAAGGTTTCAAAAGCAAAAAAACATTCATTAACATATGCAAAGACCAACAATCTTTTTTACCAAACGTACAACATGCGACGCTGGCGACGGATTTTTTGGAGTTTTCCTGGGTGCAGTGTTGCCAGTTCCCTCGCCGACTCCTCAGAAGTGTCGGCAATCTCATCAGATACCTTTTCAGAGTCCATGCTCTGGTTTGCAATTCGTTTGTTTGAGAGATAGTAACCTAGCACAACCAGTGAGCTGAATAGTGTACCGAAACACATAAGCGTTAGGCAGACTATAAATGGAGTTCGATACGTGGGGGCGTACTTGGCTCCAAATATTGGCGCACCGGCTAATTGGGATAAGTTGGCTGACATTACGACACCTGCTAGCGCGATTGAACGTTGAGCAGGTACTATACAGTTTGCAGATGTCCACGTTACGTTCATGACGTGGAAAGAAAAGAACACTATTTGAGCAAAGACTATTGCTACAAACTTTGACTTTGGACCGTCAAGGCCAAATATTAATCCAATAAATATGGCTGCGAGTGCTTGGGGAATAATGACGGCAATTCCGCGATGTTTAGATTTGTCCGAATAATAGCCCAAGGCGAACTGGAAAGGTATCGCAAGGAAATAACCGATAGATGACATGGCGTTTGCTTGAATCTTAGTATAGCCGAGCTTTTTCACGATAGACGGAAAGTATGTTGTCATGGAGGTAGCTGCCATAGGAATGAATGTCACCACCACGTGTTGCCATATCCGCCAGTTTAAAAATACGTTAAGCACATGCTTGGGTTTAATGGCGACTTTATCATTAATTTTTTCAGGATCGTCGTGGATGACATGTTGCCGTATTAACTGACCGCTTTTATCGTCGAGATACTTCATACCTGGCAAGAGGAGCGGGGAAGGGTTTTCGGGTGATTCTGGCAGAAAAACCAGCCATAAAAGTCCAATACAGATGGTGATTATTCCGTCAATCATAAAAAGCCATCTCCATCCGGCGATTCCATGTTTTCCTGCCAGCTTCAGTATGCCGGAAGCTAATATGCCGGAGCATGCCGTACCAAATTGGTTTCCTAAGAAGAAGACGGTGTTCCGCTTAGCGTACTGATCTTTTCTGTACCAGGTCGACAGATAGTATAAAGTACCAGGAATGAAACCTGCTTCGCAGGCGCCCAGTATAAATCTTGTTAGCAAGAAAGTCGATCTGGATTTTACCAAAGATTGTAGTGTTGCTACCAAGCCCCAGAGAATAATTTGACCGGTGATCCATTTTCGTGAGCCTACTTTCTGTAGGATCATATTGGAGGGTATTTCAAAAATGATGATGCCTGCGGATAGCACCTGCGTTCCAGTGTTAATTGTATCAGTTGTGATTTTTAAGTCTGCGAGGATTGTGTCTGTTAAAGCGTTTGCAATGTTCCCGCGGTCTAATTGCAGTCCAAAGAAGCCGAGAAAAAGCAGAGGCAAGATCAAGAAATCTATCCTCCGGTAGGCAGCGCGCAAAATAGCTTCATCTTCAGCAGACTGGCTGTAGGTTGAACTGGGATATGAATTGCTTTCCACAACTATCTCAGCTTTTTCTATTTCAGAATGAGAACTATCAACCATTTTAATACGAACTTATGAATAATGAGAATTGAGGACGACTTCATTGAATATTTATGTACGGAAATGAATTTTTCTTTTGCTTACGAATGTAACTGCGGGAAGGTTCACTAGGGTGTTGCTACACTGGGGGCAGAAATTGCGTGATGACAGGAGGGGGCCGCTATGCCGTTTTAGGAAAAAGGGAAACAAAGCGGTTTAAGCCGCCGTGGCCCTGACTTGTCTTAATGACTAGCGCGGAAAAACCTTCCAGGTGTCGAAAAAATTAAAAAGTAATGTTCCCGGATATACTTTTATCAATTTTACGGGACAAATGAGATATACGTATGTTTTTCGATTTAGGGAGGACATGGTCTCCAAGCCCAATGTCACCGAGTGATAGAGAACACGACAATTGTAAAAAGAGAAAAAAAAAAAAAATAACAAACATAAATGCCTAATTTTTCTAAAAACCCAGTTCAGTACATAAGCAACTACATAGAATAGAAAAAGATAGATCAGATTGTGGAAATATTTTATTTTGCAGACCTCGGACTTAATGTGAGGCTTCTTATTTTGATGTGGGGCGTCGGTGGTAGTTTTTTAAAGTTAGGTTTTGGCTGTCACAAAATCTGAGCCTCAAATAACGTGCTCACATGCTTTGATCACACAAGATCGTCGGGAGTCCGAACCGACATGTTACTTTGACATGTTTATAATGAACAGCATGGCTGCTTACAGGATGACCAATTGAAACATAGTCCAGTTGAAATCACTATGAGTCGTCCCAATTTCTTGGTTATTGTTGCCGATGATCTCGGCTGGTCTGATCTGTCACCGTTTGGGTCGGAGATCCACACGCCAAATCTCCAGTCCCTAGCCGACCAAGGACTGATCTTTACCGACTTCCACACTGCTTCCGCATGCTCGCCCACCAGGTCAATGCTACTCAGCGGAACGGACAATCATATCGCCGGGTTGGGCCAGATGGCAGAAACTACTAAGCGATTTGAACATCTGTTCAAGGACAAGCCTGGATATGAAGGGTATCTCAATGACAAGGTTGCAGCATTACCGGAAATTCTGTCGGACAATGGATACAGGACGTTGATGTCTGGCAAATGGCATTTGGGCTTGACCAGGGATAGGTTCCCCTCAGCGCGAGGCTTCCAGAAGTCTTTTGCGTTACTTCCTGGTGCAGGAAATCACTATGCTTACGAGCCTTCAGATGATCCGGCGAACCCAGCAATCCCATTTTTGCCGCCCCTCTACTCGCGGGATAAAGAATTTATCGACCACAAAACATTGAAAGATTTCTACTCTTCAGACTACTTTGCGACGGAATTAATAAGGTTGTTGGACGAAGATGACGCCGAAAAGGAGAAGCCTTTTTTTGCATATCTTCCATTCACTGCGCCACACTGGCCATTGCAGGCTCCAAGGGACGTGATTGAAAAATACAAGGGTTTCTACAACGAAGGACCTGATGCGTTACGAGAAAAACGATTAGAGGCTCAGAAAAAGCTTGGATTAATAGAACCTGAAACCACAATATCGCATATTATTGCTGATGAACCTGAATGGGACGAACTAGATGACGCGGAAAAGGCCAAGTCAGCGAGGGCGATGGAGATTTATGCTGCAATGGTCGAAGTAATGGATCGAAATATAGGAAGAGTCATTGACTATTTGAAGGAAACTGGTCAATTTGACAACACTTTCATTCTTTTCATGTCTGATAACGGAGCCGAGGGATCAATTTTGGAAGCTATTCCAATTTTGTCATCAAACCCGCCTGTGAAGTACTTTGACAATTCGTTAGAGAACATGGGCAATATAGATTCATTTGTCTGGTATGGCCCCAGATGGGCACAGGCCGCTACCGCTCCCTCAAAATTGTCCAAGGGCTACATCACTGAAGGTGGTATCAGGTGTCCTGCGGTTGTTAGCTATCCAAAACTGCTCAAAGATAAAAGAGTTTCCAAGGAATTTTCTACTGTAATGGACGTCTTGCCAACCTTTCTCGAGTTGGCAGGTATTGCGCCAGTGGGACGCGAGTTCCGTGGTCAGCCGGTAGTGTTACCCCGCGGAGTGTCATGGGTTAACCATCTCAAGTTTTCAAGCAATATTTATGGAAGCACTGACTTCACAGGTTGGGAGCTCTTTGCCCAGAGAGCTGTGCGACGAGGCTATTGGAAGGCGGTGTATATTCCGAACGAGGACCAAACGCAGAAGTGGGAGTTATACAATCTCGAACATGACAAGGGAGAAACAGAGGATTTGGCTGAGAAGAGGCCTGATATCTTGCAGGTACTTCTAGAAGACTGGCTGAAATACGAAGCAGAAACAGGCGTCGTTATCGTTCCTGATGAGGAAGGATATGGAATGCGGATTTTTGCACGGGAGAAGAAGAAAAGCATCAAATAGATTATAGAATTTTACATAGACGCATTTGCAATACATTAAAATTGTTCTGAATTTACTCTATGTCTTTGATTATTCATATAAGAATTATTATGTTGTCTTCGGGGACTCCTGAAAGTAGCCTCTGTATTCAAGCCATCCGGAAGTGTTCAACGAACTGACTCACCGCGTCTAATATCTGCCCGAAGTATAATAGCGCAACGACAAGCTAACTAGATGAACAAGCCAATAAATAGCTCACAGCTCTCCGTCGCTTATGGATACACGTGAGAGTTGTGCATCAGGCAGGAACGGACGAACCCGTTGTGGTACTCACGCGCTTGGCGCAAGTCGCCTCATGGTTAGATCCGAAATCAGATAAAGCTGGTCTCAGCTCTCCGCTTCCATAAAAGTCTGTCTATATGTACGAATCATATAGGGACTAACGCGGACATGCTTTATGGATATACAAATACCGGGTGGCTAAATCGGGCTTGAGTGGACTTGTACGTCGCCTTCCATCTATTGCGTAAACGAGGTTCCTGCTACCTATCGGAGGTGCAAATTGGGCAGCCTCCCCCACTAAGTTGGCTACCCGATTTGGCCAGATTTAGCTTATGCAATCAAGCTAGCCGCAGTGACCCGCCGACTGCTGCGAGATCCAGATATTAGGGTTTCTCGACGTTAACGTGTAGATGCACCTCATGCATTGGCTGGTCTATTTCTTTTTTTGGGTGCAAACCATTCATTCACGGAATTGACATGGGCTTTGAAGCTATTTAGCCTATATCAGATTAAGGGCCTAAGTATCGTTAACCTCTAAATTAGCAGGCTGTTTTGGTGTTGAACTTTATATACAATTGCAGGTCGCTAGTCCCGTAAAAACCGGTTTCAGTTTGCCAAGCATGTATGGATTCCGGTAACTTAAGTTTAATCTCCGTCAACACAAAAAAGAGAAAAATAACCACCCATTCCAGTGGCTGGCTCACCATGTTCAAACATTATTTCATCTAAGATTTATTGCGTCCGACAGAACTTCATCAACTAATTCACTCTTTTGTAATATGTCCCGTCGATACTCTAAAACAAAGATATTTCTAATTTCATTGGCAGTTTTTCTGGTAACAACATTGAAATTTGCTTTCCATGTGACAAATCACTATCCTTCTCTCAAAAATAAGACCCATGACCATCCACAGCATGTCCGAATGAATTCCACACTCGGATTTGAAAAAATCTTGTATATTAATCTTCCCACAAGATATGACCTTGACGATGCAATGACCCTTCAGGCAGCTGTGTCTGACATTGATGTTGATCTGGTGCAGGCAATTCCAGCAGACCAACTATCAGCCAAGGGGCTGCCGCCGTCATCCAAGCCTGGTCACACAACTGCTAACCAAAATTCTTGTGTTAGGGCACATGCCGATGTATGGAGAAAAATTGTCAAAGAAAGATGGAATACAGTACTTATTCTAGAATCTGATGCCGTGTGGGACGTAAACATTCGTGACCTTATGGGCTACTTCTCCAACGGACTTCATGAATTTCTGCGCTGGCGTAACGTGACTGATGAAGTTCCTACAGAGGCAGATCCGTATTTGCACAAGCATTGGGAACTGTTCCAGTTTGCAGGGTGCTACCACAATGATCATTACCTGAACATCAGCTTGATGTACGAAGATCCTTATGTTGTTCCTGGGGCAAAGTTGTTTGATGTTGAGCTTGAGCATGGAAAGAGGATGATCCGCTGGCACCACAATCCTATGTGTTCAGGTGCCTATGCTTTAACCAGAAGAGGTGCAATGAAATTGCTCTTGCGATCGGCGATGGATTTAAACAGTCCAGCGGACGGACTCTTAAATGAGCTAATCCGAGAAGGGAAGCTTGAAACATATACCGTCCATCCATCCATTTTTCCCCAATGGGATTATGTTGGCGATATCAATGCTGACATTAAGAATAGTGATACATCGGATCGAAAAGGCGAACAGAAAGACAAGGAAAAAGTGAAGATAGCCTGGCAGAAAGCTTATGAAAGTATGACTGTGTGGAAGCTATCTGGTCTTTTTGGAGGGTCTAAAATGAAGCATCCTGCCTTGTTCAATTTAAAGGAATGGCTGTATGGCAACAATACCTCGATTAATTGACAGCCGTGTTTTCGTAAGTTGTCTCAGCCTCCTCGAACATGTACTTTGATGTGTGATATAAATCAGATAAGGGTTAAAATAAGGATAGCTCAGTTTGTTTTTCTATTTAATATTTTACTAAAATTTCATGTTATTAATCATATTATAGAAGTCCAATATTACCAGACCTGCAGAATGAATGTCGATGTCGCCTAACAACACCCGGCATAAAATTTCTCTTCTAGGCTGCGTATCCGCACAATGCCCCGCCGCCGGAAAGTGTACAAACAGTTCCTGCGGGACATTTAAAGGCAACCCAGCTTCCAAAATTGCACATGTTAAACTCTCCGTTAATACATGTTGTTTGTCCGGGGATACAAGTGGTCAGTGAAGCAGATGAAGTAGAGCTTGTAGCTTGAGTTGGAGCCTTTGACGTGGTGGAGGTTTGGCTGCTGGATGTCGATGCAGGAATCGAAGTCTTTGCGGATTTTGTGGATGTGGATGTTGTAGACATCTTGGACGAAGGTGTGATAGATGATCCTCCTGAGGCTGGGACTCCATCAAGGATATTCTGCATGCTTTGCGCAAAAATGGTTCCATCGACAACGTTGGTAAAAGCTTGCGATGCATCCCACAACATGATACCTCCAAAATTAGCAGAGCTAGATACGTCGTTCACGGCTTGTTGCACCACGTTAGGCAAGACATATCCAGAGCCCGCTGCAGTAGGAGAACCAGGCAATCCAATAAACAACTTTATGTTTTTGTTAGGACTGGTCTGTTCAGCGTATGTCTGCCATGTATCCCAATTAAACTGTTCGCTCAAGGCACAGTAATTATTATAAAACTGGATAAAGGCCATATCAATGTCGGAATTCGCAAGAGCAATACCGACGTTATAATCAGGATAAGGACACTGTGGAGCTGCAGAGACATAGTACTGTTTAGTACCTGTGGCATAATAAGTTCTAAGCTTGTTTACCAGGGCTGCATATCCGGAATTATTATTGTTCTCAATGTCGAGATCAAATCCATCGACAATGGCATCATTAAATGGCCGAACAGTTGTGTTTGTGCCTTCGCCAAAAGTATCCCATAGGAGGCCAGCAAATTCTTCAGCTTGCGGGTCGTTGCTGAATCCGTAAGAGCCTACTGCTCCGCCAAGCGACAAAAGAATCAGCTTGCCCTGGCTTTGGCACTTTTTGATATCATCGCCGATTTGTGGACAGTAACTCGTGGAGTCACAAGCGGACGCAAAATTAAGCGCGAAGCTGTCTTCGCTAAATTCGTACATAAACGACAGGACATAAACATCGCCAGGCGTTTGACTGCAATAATCGCCGAGACTCTGCTGTGATCCTGCAGACGCTTGGCCCCAATACATGACAAGATTATTCTTGGCGTTGATGTCAAAAGACGCCGCTGAGGTCTGAGACACGCACCACGCCGCGAACATGGCAGTCACTACTGCCTTCTTATTGAACTTCATTTTAAAAAAGGAGCGAGTTTGTAAAGGCACGGAATAAATGAATGGTGGCCATTCGACTTTTATTCCGACCGGTCATATAAGCTCTTGCCGTATTGCAAACCACACGGACCACATGACACATGGATCGCTTGACACATGAACCATTTGACGAAGGTGTCCCGTGGTCGCTGGTCGATCATGGGGCGATAAGAATTCACCGAAAATATCAAATCGTTTTGATGCTATTCCGAAACGCGTAAACATTTCTCAAGAACTTCTGAAAAAAAGACTGACATACCACGTAACTGAGATGCATGTGCATGCATATGCATGCATGCCACGAGCCAATGGTCGGACCAGCCGCAGCGCCCAGGGAGCGTCGAACACCCAAAAAAAAAAAAAAAAAAAAAGCAAAAAAATTACGTTACGTTGATCATCTGACTGGTTATTACGCTACTACCTGTGTTTCTCCGGCTGTGCGTTTTGGCATTTCAGGGCTGGATCCACGGGCGACCGATCTTGACTAGAAATGTAATACTTTCTTAAAAATTCATGTTATTAATCATATTGTAGATGTCCGATATTACGATAGCTACAGAAGAATCAATGCTGATGTCGTCTAATAACGTTCGGCATAAAATCTCTCTTCTGGGCTGCGTATCCACATTGTGCCACGCCGCTGGAAAGTGTACAAACGGTTCCTGCGGGACATTCAAAGGCAACCCAGCTTCCAAAATTGCACATGTTAAACTCTCCGTTAATACATGTTGTTTGTCCGGGGATACAAGTGGTCAGTGAAGCAGATGAAGTAGAGCTTGTAGCTTGAGTTGACGGAGCCTTTGACGTGATCGTGGTTTGAGTGCTGGAAGATAGAGTGGGCTGTGAAGCCACAAGAATTAGTGAAGTGGATGAAGTAGCAGAAGTCTTAGCAGAAGTCGTGGATGCGGATGCTGTAGACGTTTTGGATGTTGTGGATGTCTTGGATGAAGATGCGGCGGATGGTCCCCCCGAGGCTGGGACTCCATCAAGGATGCTCTGCATGCTTTGGGCAAAGGTGGTTCCATCAACCAAGTTGGTGAAACCTTGCGACGCGTCCCACAACATGATGCCTCCAAAATTAGCAGAGCTAGATACGTTGTTTACGGCTTGTTGCACCACGTTAGGCAAGACATATCCAGAGCCCGCTGCAGTAGGAGAACCAGGCAATCCAATAAACAACTTTATGTTTTTGTTAGGACTGGTCTGTTCAGCGTATGTCTGCCATGTATCCCAATTAAACTGTTCGCTCAAGGCACAGTAATTATTATAAAACTGGATAAAGGCCATATCAATATCTGAATTGGCAAGAGCATTACCGACGTTGTAATCGGGATAAGGACACTGGGGTGCTGCGGAGACATAGTACTGTTTCGTACCTGTAGCATAATAAGTCCTAAGCTTGTCTACTAAGGCCGCATATCCAGTGGGATTGTTGTTCTCAATGTCAAGATCAAATCCATCGACAATGGCATCATTAAATGGCCGAACAGTTGTGTTTGTGCCTTCGCCAAAATTATCCCATAGGAGCCCGGCAAATTCTTCAGCTTGGGAATCGTTGCTGAATCCATAAGAGCCTACTGCTCCCCCGAGTGACAAAAGAATTAGCTTACCCTGGCTTTGGCACTTTTTGATATCTTCGCCGATATTTGGACAGTAGCTGGTTGAATCGCAGGCGGACGCAAAATTAAGAGCAAAGCTATCTTGGGTAAATTCGTACATAAATGAGAGAACATAAACATCGCTTGCTGTTTGATCACAGTAATCGCCAAGACTCTGCTGTGACCCTGCAGAGGCTTGGCCCCAATACATGACGAGATTATTCTTGGCATTGATGTCAAAAGGCGCGGCGGAGATCTGAGACAAAGATGACGCCACCAACATGGCAGCTAACCCAGTCTTCTTATTGAACTTCATTTTGAGAAAAGAACGAGTTTGTAAAAGAATGAAGTGAATGAAATCCTGCCATTCGGAGTTCATTCTGACCAGTTTTATACGCTATCGCGTATTGCGAACAAGTAACAGCAGACATTTCAAGGGTAAATTCGATAGAATGCAACGTGCTCTAATCGGAACATTGCATAGAAAGGGGGGAGCGGCAAGACGCGTGAAACGTTCCCCGCATTGACAGTAGGCCACATGGAGGACCACTTCACTATTCGAACGTATCGCGTCGTTCGTTGGCCGATCGTTGGATGATAAAAGAATTCACCTGGGATATCGAATCTTCTGAATGATATTCCGAAACGCGTTAACATTCCAGACGAACTTCTGGGAAAAAACCGACAAACCAGGTAAGCAAGATGCATATGCATGCATGGCACGAGGCCATGCTCAGACCAACCCCAGCGCTTAGGGAGCGTCGGATATCAAAAAAAAAAAAAAAAAAAAGGAAAAAAAAGAAAAAGGCGACAAATACGTTACATTGATGATCTACCTGGTTACACTACAGGTTTAGTTTCTCCAGCTGCACGTTTAGACGTTTCAGCGCTGGATCGACGGGCGACCGATCTTGATTAGAAATGTAATGTGCAATATCCTGATCATTCGCTTCGGCAACTGAAAACCCGTTCCCAAGATAGTTAAAACGGTTTCCATATCTTTCAAAAACCCAGTCTTCCAACCTCGGCATTAGAAGAGCCTCCAAGTAATGAACCGGAGAGCCTGGCCACAATGCAGTGACTTTACTATTATCAACAGCTCCTCTGTACCACGTCTTGCAATCTTCGGTCCAAATAGTGGACTTCATGAATTCGTCTTTGAACTCGTTAAATTCTTTGGCTGCCTCACTGCTGACGTCAAAACTCTTCAAGTTTTCTTTCTGATATTTTCCTATAATTTGTACCATGACGTTCACTTGGGCTTCTATGGCTACTAACACTGAGCCATTTCCAACAGGTGAATTGGGGCCAAGAGTCATAAAATAATTGGGAAACCCATCGACCGTGAATCCCATGTATGCATCTGGACTCGATTTCCACACATCAGACAACAACTGCCCATTCTTCCCCTGAAGCTTAAATTTCGGAAGAAAACTTGTATCGAAGCCGGTAGCCAAAATTAAGACGTCTAAGTTATACGTATTGCCATTGGACGAAATGATGCCATTCTCGACAATTTTCTCAATTTCTCCCACGACAACTGTTACTTTGTCATCGGTCAGACTTTCGAGATATCCGGGGCCAGGAGTCAACCGTCGACATCCAACGCTCCACCTGGGAATTAAAAGCTCCTGAAGCTTCGGTTCAGTCAATTTTTGTTGCATGGCTTCAACAGTCATCTGTTTAATATACTCTTGCAGTTCCGAGCCCTTGAGAAAAACTGGGAAAAGTTTGTTCATAGTGGTCTCCAGTCGTTTTCTCAAAGCCAAATGTGTCTCGGGGTTGTTTACAAACTCTTGTTTTTCCTCCTGTGTGTACGAAACTGGTCCCCCGTCGCCTCCGAGCATCCCGCCAATGATCCAAGTAGGGCCCCTTACAAATGAGTATGCTTTATCGACATCTGGAAGTATGGCCGGCAAAATCTGTATGCCGGATGATCCATTACCGATTAATCCCACAGTCTTACCTTTCAAGTCGATAGACTCGTCCCAGTTTGCGCTGTGGCAAATGGTACCCTTGAAGGTTGACAATCCAGGTATATCCGGATATTTCCATGAATTTAAAACTCCGCCAGAGTTAATGAAAACATGCGACCAATCATGAAAGGTCTGTCCGTCTGCCTCGATTGTCAGATTCCAAATACCCTTGTCGTTGTCGTAGATAGCGCTGACAACCTTGTGATTCAATTTGATGTACTTCCTGAGATCGTATTTATCGGCAAAATCGGAGAAATACTGGAAGATCTCCTTAGACCCAGCGAAAGTCGCACTCCAGTCCGTTTTAGGTTCAAAGGTGTACGAGTATATATGAGCTGGAACGTCGCATGCGCATCCTGGATATCGATTTTCAAACCAAGTTCCGGCAATATCTGGATTTTTCTCATAAATTGTGAGCTCAAAGTCGTCAAAATTTCTTTGCAGTTTATACGCAACTAGGAGTCCAGAAGCACCTGCACCAAGGCAGATCACCTTGAGGTTTCTCCGAGGTGTATTGATCGGTTTGCTAAACTTGTCGTCGATAGTCATCGGTAATTCAATTGGCAGTTAAAGTGAATTGGTTCCTTTTATAAGAAACCGTACGCCTTTTCTCGTAAATTCTAATATTCCAATTGTCTCTTGTCATCATCTAGATCTCCGAAATTGCGGGGTCACATGCCGCTCGGACATGAATCTTGCGTCCGCATGGTTTTCTTCTAAAACTTACTAAGCAGATAGCGTGCATCGTAACGTTAATCATGACTTGCGGGGTATGCATTATCACCCAGCTTCAAACAACCCTCTATATTTTGTTTACATTTGCGCCCAAATGGGTCACACACAAAATGGCGCATCTTGCTCTATTTAAAAAAAAAAAGAGGAAAGAAAGAAAAAAAAAAAGGGAAAAAGGCGAAAAAGCTCTCTATGCATTCTCATTCAGATTCATCAAGTAGCATTCACAAAATGAGAGTCAATGGAGAAATCTGACTTTTCCCTTAAATCAAATGTTTGAGCTGTTCGCGGACATGTATGCGCTCGAAGCATAAATCCTCCATGCTACTTTTAGATAAATTCAGCCGCCATTCGTCCGAATCACGAAACATTTTTATTTTTTTTTCCCGTCAGACAGATGCAAGAGTACAAAATGAGGCATGACATAGAGCGCTTCTACAGGGACACGTGGGATGTGGAGAAACAAGGTGGTACGCACATGGCCTCACGCCCAGCCCCTCCACGTCGTCTACTTTCCACGCGCCTTGAATGGTGCTATTGCCCTCTGACGCCGTCAACCGCGCCCATCCGACGGGCTTGTATTTTGACTG
>JAKTVX010000095.1:0-30748 GCA_030581755.1 Crinitomyces ghanaensis
TTTTTTTTTTTTTTTTTTTTTTTTTTTTTTTTTTTTTTTTTTTTTTTTTTTTTTTACTTTCTTCTTTTTTTGGACAAAACTAAATATTAGTGCCAAGAAAAATGTTAAAACATTGCTTCTTCTAATGCAAATATCAACATCGCCAAGCATCAGTACTGTCTCGTATCAATTCCCTATCTATTATCTATATAATTGTCTCTCTATCAGTTTAATAATACTCTATATACAATCCACTTCTACTTCTTCTCCTTTTGCTTCTTTTGGAATTCAGCGATCAACTCCTTTTGCAATGGAATGGGGGCAGGCGCATAGTGCTTGAATTCTAATGAAAACTCTCCTTTACCCTGGGTGCCTGCTCGCAAGTGGGTAGCAAATCCAAACATCGAGTTCAAAGAACACTCGGCAGTGATCGTGAACTCGTCAGTAGCTACTTCAGTGTCGTTAATCATAGCTAAACGCTTGTTCAACAGTCCAATAACGTTACTCTGGAACTCACTAGGAGCGGTAATTGTTACTTCCATAATAGGCTCCATAATCGTAGGCTGAGCTTTCATAAATGCCTCTTTGAATGCTCCCATCGTAGCAGTTCGGAAAGCCAGTTCAGACGAATCTACCGTATGCACTTGTCCATCATTGATCAACATCTTGACGCCGAGTACCTTGTGTCCAATCAAAGGACCCTTTTCACAGGCCTCTTCAAATCCTTTTTGGCATGCCACTAAAAACTTCTCGGGAATCTTACCACCCACAATCTGGGTCTCGAAATTATTGGTCTCGGTGTTGGTGGCGCTCAAGTCACCAATAACCTTAGCGTACTGTCCGGCACCTCCACTTTGCTTCTTATGAGTGAAGTCAAACGGTTGCTGCATAACGATGGTCTCACGATAGGCTACTTGAGGCTTACCAGTCACACACTCAACGTTGTACTCACGTTTCATACGCTCGACATAAATCTCCAGATGAAGTTCCCCCATTCCGCTGATGATGGTCTCCTTGGATTCCTGGTCGAACTTGACAGTAAATGTGGGATCTTCCTTCTGGAACCGATTGATAGCCTTGGAAAAGTTAGGAGAATCCTTTGTCTTAGGAGTAATAGACAGAGAAATAACTGGATCAGGCACAAACATCGAAGTCATAGTGATCTTGTTGCCAGGTTGTCCATCAGAAAATGTGTCACCAGAGCTACAGTCGATACCGAATGTCGCACAGATTTCTCCAGCTCCGGCCTCCTCAATATCTTCCATCTCGTCAGAGTGCATGCGGGCCAAACGTGCAAGCTTGGTCTTCTTGCCTGAGCGGACGTTAGTAATGTACATTCCCTTTTTCAATTTACCCTGGTATACTCGAATATAAGTCAGCTGTCCGTACTTGCCCTCTTCCAGCTTGAACGCCAAGCCAATAAACGGGGCATTTTGCGAAGACGCCAATTCTACAGGCTTCTCGCCCTCTTCAACATCAAGACCGGTGTTCAAGACCTCGCTGGGGTTAGGCAAATAGTCGCAGACTGCATCCAACACAGGCTGAATACCTCTGTTGGCCAGAGCAGATCCCATCAACACAGGCGTGAACTGGCGCGCAATAGTGGTTCTTCGAATAGCCTCGACAATTTGTTCAGGCGAAGGGATCTTCTCATCCAAATAGATGTTAGCAATCTCCTCGTCAATGTCAGCCAAAGTTTCAATCAGCAAAGCCCGTTTCTCGGCAACAAGGTCCTTCAGGTCTTCAGGCACAGCGGCAACTTCGATGACCTCACCTTGATCGCCTTTATTGTACAAAGCTCGCTCCCAGATGATATCCACAACACCGGCCAGCTGGTCTTCGGCGCCAATAGGCACTTGGACTGCAGCAGCAGCGATGTTGAGCTTTTTGTTGATCTGATCAATGGACCGCCACGGGTTTGCACCCATTCGGTCCATCTTATTAATGAAAGTAACACGAGGGACATTATACCGTCTCATTTGACGGTCCACAGTAATGGTTTGAGACTGTACTCCACTTACAGCACATACCACCAACACAGCACCATCCAATACTCGCAGGGCACGCTCGACCTCGATGGTAAAATCAATATGTCCCGGGGTGTCAATAAGGTTAAAATGATAGTTAGAAACGGTTCCGTCGACGTTCTTCTTATCCCAGTCACAGAAAGTTGCAGCACTCTGAATAGTGATACCCTTTTCTCTTTCCAAAGCCATAGAGTCCATCTTGGCTCCAACGTTATCTCGTCCTCTGACTTCGTGGATGGCCTTGATTCTTCCAGTATAGTACAATACACGCTCGGTGAATGTGGTCTTTCCACTATCAATATGGGCACTGATACCAATGTTTCGCATGGCGTTTAAGCGCGACAGATCATCAGGTTGGATCTTTTCCCGGAGTTTGTCTAAGACAACTTTCTCGGCCTCATATGTGCTAGCAAAGCGTCGAAGGGGGGCTCCGTTGCCAGAAAAACGGAGTCCGCCCACTACACTGCGCACAACACCATTTCTCCACATGTCCAAGGGTCGGATACGAAAATTTAAAAATTTCAAACCTTAAAATGAACTTTAAGCTTTTTTTCTTTTCGCTTTTTTAAAAACGTGAAACAGTTATTTTTAAAAAACGAATAAAGATAAAAATTGTTACAGTCATTGGACTGTGAACGAGAATTCATCAACAAGACGGGATACGTCGAAATGTCAGGTATGAATTCAAGAATTCACATGGCTTGTACAATTTCATACGATCCACACAATTTGGTTTAATATGCTTCGCATGTCGATGAAAAGGGAATCATCATGCTGTCCTTAGCACTGAGCAGGTAGTTCAAATGTCGCGCTTGCCAATTGAAGAGGACATAGAATGTTTAGATAAAGAACAGGCCAGGGTCATTGGTATGGCTGGCTGTATCCCATTGCCTGCGTACGTTAGATCGTTCCAACGCTTTCTTTGAATTTTTGTTAACAGAACATTCAATCTCAAACAGGAAGAATATGAATTCAAAAGAACATATAGCTAAGATGCCTAGGTTGACTATAAACTTGTGCCTGATTTCCTTGAAGTTCATCCCGAACTGACAATACAAAAAAAGAGCGTGGAAAAAAAAGGCACATGCTCCCCCGAGGTCACATTACGAATACATAAATGCTCTTCTCACCAAGAAAAGAATGATTAGACGGAAAATTGTATTCATTTTATGAACGAAACTGGAAGACTTTAGGAAAATGATAGGTGGCAGCTAATTCCGTTGGCATGTGCTATACGATTCTAATTTTATCAATATGACAAAAAAAAACAAAAACAAATACTCTTCCGAGATCCTTTTGGACTTTATTTAATAATTTAATGATTCATTATGTATCAGTACATGGCACTCTGCAGCTCAATAAATACAATTTTGGGGCTTTTTATTGCGCAGATCAGCCTCTGCTCGCTGAGGGATGCGTACCGAGCGTGGGTCTGACGTCTTCACTTGGCGTAACTCATCAACTCAATCCGCCGGTTAAGGTCTACCACCACCCTCTCGAGCTTATTAATATTATTTGAAAACTCCTCCTCTAGCTTATGTCGCCTTTCCAGCTTGCGTTTACGTTTCTCTTGCCTATCCTCTCTATCTTTCGCAATTTCATTCACACATTCGGCCTCCAGTCTTTCTTTTTCATTCTCCAAACGCTGCTTCTTACTTTCTAACTTTTCAAATTTGCTGATTATCTGTTGCAGTTCTTGACTCGCAGCATCATTCTGAGTAGTCCACTGATCCTTGATTTGTTCATATGTCTGCTCTTTTGAATGCAGATCGGCTTCGAACAACTCCCAGCGGGTCTTGGCGCTCTCATATTCTAATATACTGTCTTCCTCACTCTCCCCTAAAGCTTGGGTGACTGTGGTTATATGCTCAATCTCATCTTCTAATTGGCGCACAATGCCTCGTAATGACAAGACTTTGCGCGTCGATCGTCCGTCTCCTTTATCCGCCGAATCAATCTTGCTTTTCAGTGAATCAATTTCACCTCGCAATTGCGTAAGTCTTCTGGAATGCTCCTTTCTTACTCGTTTAAGACGAGACTTCTCTTCGCTGAAATTCATCTGCGCGGTGGTCAAAGTCTCCAGCAAGGTAGAGACCGGAGAGCTTGACCGGAACTCTTTAAATGAAGTGGTGGCACTCGGATTGCCAATATTAGTGCTGGAGCCCGCGCTAGCAGTCCCCAGACTAGGTAATGTACATATAGTGAGTTTAATACACGGATTATTAGTAGGTTCGCCAGACTTGCCTTCTTCTACTGCACAAACTTCAATCTCATACTGGGCTGACGGTACTAGACCATAAACTATTACGAGAGTCGACTGAGAATCGGCGACAGCGGAGGCTGAGGAGGAGGGTTTAGATGGAGAGGCGGAAGGAGCCGACGATGAGGATGACGTGGCTGAAGGAGTTGTTGGGCGAGAAGTCTTCGTCACACTTATTGGCATGGCAGCTTCTCCTTCACCCTGCACCCCGACATGCAACCACTGAACCCCATTCACTCTAACAGAAAAAGTACTCGTTCCGAATCCGTCCATTTTGAATCCGACTAAGTTCGATAAAATGTACCTCAGAGATACATTTCCAAACAAGTTAGGATGGGTCTGTCTCAGTCTAAGGGTGGCCTCATTCTCATGGCTGGATTCTTGTCTTGCGGCCAGTACTATACTGCTGGCTAAGGTTGACCACAACGGCTGATTGGCTCTGACCGTGGCTAGCCGTTTGTTTCTTTTGATTGATGGTGCATAAAGAAAATCCAAATCGGCCGACGGAGTCGACGACACAACAGAAGGTCTCTTTGCATTATGAGATGGCACACTAATTATAGAAGGGGACGAAGAGGTACCGGCAGGACTACCACTCGTACCGGTGGCTGCGCTGCCCGTTGTTGTGGTACTAGGCCCGGTTATATTGGGCACGGTACTACCACCGCCAGTCGCACTACTGGCGCCTGCGCTACTGCCTCCTATGCCTCCTACATCGAAGGATCCCGACAAGTCGATATATGAGTAACTCGAATCATAATAATCCGACGAGTAGTCTGCATAGTTGGGCAAGAACCTGCGCACAAACGGCACTAATCCCAGAATCACGACATGAACAGCCAGCATTTGAAATAATATTAAGGGCAACTCATGGGTCCAATCTAAGCGTGCGAGGAAGCGAGCGGTGTTGGAGAAAAGGGAGTACAATCCGCTGAGAGTATTGAATCCGTCGTTAGTTGAAGAGGCCGAGGAGCCATAAAAGGAGCTACCGTAAGGGCCAGATGCTGCGCCATGGCCATGATGATAATGATAGGATGAAGCCGGCGCTCGAGCGACCGGTCTCACAGAGCCGCGGCCGTCGTACAGTACGTACACTTGTAGTTGATCCCACAAGAAGGAAGCGAGTTCTAGAAACAGAGTGCCGTAGACTGCGTTGTAGAATACTCTGTAGGGTCCGCCGCCGCCAAGCGTCGCGGCCACCGTGGCGTGGGCGAAGATCATAATGACATTGCGCAATGGGCTAGTGACGTACAAGGTGGTGAGGGCAACAGTCATGTCGATAGTTAGAGCCTTGGCGATGACGAATAAAGTCGAGCCACCACCGAAGCCTGAAACGGCACCGGAGGGGCTAGCATCTCGCCCGCCTAGCCAGCCAAATAGCCAGCGTAGGCTAATTGGTGATCCGCTGTGGTTGGAGAACCACAATGTCAAGTACAGACCATGCACAATCAGCATGACAGCCGAGGGTATCTGGCAAAACAGGACAAGCAATGCCAAAGTATCGAAAAAAGAGGCCGGCTGGATCACATTGGTAGGCAGTCGGGAAGCCCGCGACTGTTTACGAGGGGTAGGATGCGAGTCCATGGTGTCTACCACAACATGGAAGGTCAGTAACTTTAAAACGGTTTGGGATGAAACGGACTAACTTGAAATACAGAGAACATTACTAGTGTAGCACACAGCACACAGTATGCCAACAGCTGATGATAATTAATGAGATAAATGGATAGTAGCGCTTTTAAGCCACTTACAAATTCAGCAGAGGTGTATACCGGTTAATTAACTGCTTTATTCTTTGCTTGCTATTTACATTAAATAAGGGAAAACAAACAACCGCCTGAGATTAGTTCTTCATCATTTTCTGTCCTTCTATTTCCACCATCCAAACAATGAGTCCTTTGCTGACTTGAAGAAGCCGACTTTCTTGCTGCTCTTGAGAGCCTCTTTACATATTCTCTCGTAGTAAGAGGGCATGCCATTGGGATGCAGCAACTTTACAGATACTGGAAACATGAGTTTATTTGAATCTTGTAATATGGTGTGAGCAGCGTCAGTCTGTCGTTCAATACTTTCTACAGAAGGAAGGCTGGCTTGGGATGCCTTGGAGTTGTCGAATCGGTTGATCTGGGCAGTCCGGAAAGAAGCATAGATTTTGTGGGAGTCTTCTGGCCATTTGCGGAGCTCAGAGACCAGTCTTTTGGCGGCAGTTAACTTGGTTGAGAACGAAGACATGTCGGAATGTTATGAAATGTTAGAGAGTAAAAAGAAAAAAAAAAAAGAGCGCGCACAACTTGTCTAAACAAAAATGACGCTACTGTTAGTCTAATTGGTGGTGAAAATGCAAATCCTCTCCGTCGACTCGAGAAAGAGATTAAGGTTTGGCGAAAAAAACCGTTTAATATTTGCTTACGTAATCATACGTGAGAAAAGAGCTTGAGTTGGGAGGGGACATTGTGGTTGATGATAGATGGAGCGTGTTTGATGGACTGTTTATCTTCGTCATGGCATCATCTCATACTATATATGTGCGCAATCTCAATGACAAAATAAACATCAAGGTTTTGAAGGATGCGTTGAATGAGAAGTTTTCACAATTCGGCCATATTCTAGATATTGTGGCCAAGAAAAATATTAAGGCTAGAGGTCAGGCATTTGTGGTATTCGAGCACCTGACTGATGCACAAAAGGCATATGATGCGTACGCATCCAGAGACGAAACTAACAACATGCAAGAAGAAGCAAGCGAAACAGCTGAGAGTCTTGCGCCAATACTGTTTGGCAAGCCAATGAAGGTCGAATTTGCGAGATCAATCAGTGATGCGCAGCTGGTGCACGAACAGGGTCCCGAGGCGATCCAGGAAAGGAAAGCAAAGAGAGAAAAGCTGCATGAAGAGGTCGTTAAACGGCGGAAGGAAGAGAAGGTAAAGAAAGCGAGGACAGAAGCAAGGAAGGTTCCAGGAGCGCCGGGTGGTGTCGGCAAAGACAGGACGACGAAGGCGGCCAGACCTGTTGCTGGGGCACCGTTGGCTGCTGGTCGTCCGCCGCCTGTAGGTCCTGCCGGTGCTGCTGCAGTGGCTGCTCCAGCGACTAGGGAAGAGCCACCGAACAAAATTCTGTTTCTGGAGAATCTCCCTTCGGGCATTACTAGTAAGAGACTAGTTGATGTATATGACAAGTTCGCAGGATTTGTGGAAGTGCGGTTGTTTGCTGTCAGGAGATTGGGATTTGTGGAGTTTCTAAATGAGCGGGATGCCATTACAGCCAAGCAGGCGACAGCGGAGAACTTGGTGCTAGATGGCAATCACGTGAAAGTCACTTATGCCAAGAAGTAGATGATGTGTGCGAAAAGCAGGAACAGTGGCTGCAATAGAATAAATGACATCGGAGTCAACACAAGTAATCAATGGCAATGTGCATGCTATGTTATTACTCAGTGGATACTGCCTTATTATCAGTGGTCGCCAAGTTGCCGACTATCTGTAGTTTTTATTTAATTTATTAAATTAATGAACGATCGCATTCCTTCAATCTTGACTTTTTGGAATAAGCTCTTTCTTTTGCTGACATCCAGGCTGATCAAGCCAACGGTTTCACATGCAAGTCCTGTTTAGCTATCATATAAGGACTGCAGGTTAAACTTTAGATCCCACCAACATCCGCACCACACACACTAATGACCGATGACATTGATGCCATTCTAGCAAACGAAGCGTCAGAATTCCAAAGAGACCAGGAGATTGAGCGTATTCTTCAAGCTTTCCCATTGGATGCGTATTCTGTTCTCGACCTGCAACCAGGATGCACCACTCAGGTGATCAAGCAAACCTACAGGAAGAAGTCGCTGTTGATCCATCCGGACAAGTCAAAGAATCCGCAAGCGCCTGATGCGTTTGACAAGCTGAAGAAAGCCGAAGCGGTTTTGCAGGATGACAAACAGCGGGAAAGTCTGGATAAAGTAATTGCAGATGCTAGGAGGCTGTTGATACAGGAAAAGAAGTGGTCATATAACGATGAACGGCTCAAAGGAGACGAGTTCAGGGCGGAATGGAAAGAAAAGACAAAGGAAGTGTTGATAGAAAGCGAATTGAGACGTCGCAGGCTGGCAAAGGTGCAGATGGAGAATGAAGGACGAGAAAAAAGGAAGATGGAAGAGGCAGTCGAGGCGAGAAAGAAGAAGAAGGAGGCGGAAAAAGCATGGGAGGATTCTCGCGATACACGGGTAGAGAACTGGAGGACATACTACCAAAAGAAGCAAAAGAAGGGAAAAAAGAAGAGTGTGCTAGGATGACATTTTGGTAATGTCGGTGAGAGCGTTTTTCTTTTTATTCCGAACTATCACCTCGAGTGTTTATGACTATTGCTCCTGGTACTTTTCCGGATTAGAAGGGTAGGCTGCTCAAATGGCTGGTGAACCAACGGGCCATTCGTGAGCGACAGCTGGGGTTCCCAGCTGTTGTAATAAAATACTACACTTAAAATGTCTCATCGGGAAAAATGTGCCTATGCATTCTGGAAAATGTTGCTAAACATTCTCAAAAATGTTCGTAAACACTCAAAAATATTCCCAAACATTCCAAAAATATTCTCAAACATTCCAGAAAACGTACGCAAGCGTTTTGGAAAATGGCAACTCTCATCTATTAATATATTAGAAGAGCTTTCTTCCGAAGTTTTTATAATCACACAAAGACTCGTTTTTGTCAAAAGTTCGACAAGGTATAAAGGACGGCAACACTCGACGTTTGACAAGGCAGGTTATCAAAATCATGTATTTATCATGCAGCTCCGAGCACCATAAGGGGTGTATCTGCTGGGTCAGCATCACAAGAAGATCGCATTCTGCAGGATCGTGAAGGAACTCAAGCCAAGTTATTCATTTCCATTTCGGCATTTGTTCTTCCTGTCGTGATGATTTTCTGAAAGGGTTACAGACTGCATGGCTCGTGAACTACACTAGCTTAGCAGATATCCATATTGGTTCGATTCACTCCAGTGTAGATGCTAGTTCTTCCTATGGCCATGGGGTAGATCCTTAGTTGATAACAATACCTTCGGCCGGTAGGCGCCAGGAGCTAGAATATGCCGAGGGAACCAAAAGGTAGAATTATCGATGTGGACATGTTTACGAAGAAACCGGTGCACATACACTTTATTTTCCTTTTGGCGACCAAAGAAGCGCCTTGGCGAAGAACAGGGAAAAATCTTATGTACATAGAACGCAGTTCGTAGGGGACAATAAACCGGTTGCGAATTGTGCAACCCGACGACTCGCGCCAGCACCTGGTGACATGCTGTTGCACATACTAAATATTTTGCGAAATAAATTAAGTTCAACTAGAAGAAAGATAAAGGAGATAAATCATAGCAGTATTTATTTCAAAAAACTGACGTTATGCCAAGCTCAATCATTACATTTTGTCATTCCATTCTTTCAAAGCCTGCCCTCCGCCGGTTCACGGGGTGTGCCATTTTTAAGTTTCGAGACTCGCCAACTTTAAGCACAAACTTTCATGCTCACATTCACTCGACACCTGAGCACGTCAGCGGCCCGCTGCCGTGAATATGCACACGTTGTTCGACGGAAAATCAAGGAGGCTGCTCCTCCACCTAAGGCAGGCGACGCTATTACCAAAGATATAGTGTGGCAGGCTAAGGCTAGAGATGCCCCGCCATATCCCTATGGAGATGCAGTAGTATACAAGCAGTCTAACCGAGGACTGTACGGTGGTAAAACCATTCAGACTGGACGTCAGATCTCTGAATTCGGCAACAGAAATCTGAGAACTTTTCATCCTAATGTACATTGGCATAGACTGTGGAGTGAAGCGCTGGGCAAGCCTATACGGATCCGAGTGGTAGCGTCAGTGCTGAGGACCATTACCAAAGAGGGCGGACTGGATAGCTATTTGACAAAAGACAAGGCAGCGCGAATTAAGGAGCTAGGACCGACTGGGTGGAAGTTACGATACAAGGTGCTTGCCAAACTGGAGGCTCAGGAGAAAGCTGCGCCTAGAGTGGTGGACAGAGTCGAGGGACAAAATGTTTACCTGCACTACAAAGAGCATGCGATTGCGCGGGGACGCACGGGTCTTTTGCGTGTTCTGTTTGGCCAGTTGAAGCAGCAGGGACACAAGGACAGTGTGACGTTCAAGCATTTTATGAGCCGACATAAGACCAAGAGTATCTATGAAGTAGCCGAGATGCTAGAACAGACAGGGTATGATCTGTCGAAAGTGTCAGTAGCAAAATAAGCGGGCACTAGTCCGTTCTGCATTGGCGCACCAGGGTGAAAAAACTAAGTAATATTAAGGTGAAGGGGGATGAGCAAGTAAGTAAATAAGCGAGTGAATAAATGTAAATAGATGGAATGACATATAGGATTGTAGTCTAGAGCCAAAAGGATGTTCGTTATTTAAAGAACGTAAACGGAGAGTACAGTACCAGGAAAAGCACCTGAAAATGACGCAGGCGCTGAAAGTAGACGGCTAGCTATAGAAAAGGAACAGTCGGAGCTGTAGTATCATATCAATACCGGTAACCTGGTAATATCGAAGAGAGAGAAAGAAAGAAAAAAAAAGATTACAAGTAGAACCGGTGCTGCACTGTAAAAGCTGCAGAAATACACAGACAAACAAATCCCGAAGAAATTAAAAAAAGGTCATGACATATATCCACTATTTAAAGCGTTTTGATTGCTTTCGTTGCTTGGTTGTTTAAATTAGTGACCAGCTCTTCTAGCCTCAGCAATGACTCTGGTCATGTCCTCACACTTGGCCTTAGCTCTGCCAAAGGTTCCAAGCTTCTTCTTGGCCAACTTTCTAGCCCGCTTCTCTTGGGAGTTTCTGATCAACTCAATGATTCTTCTTTCATAAGGAGCAAGACCGGTAACTTCTCTGACCAAGCTGCGAACGAAGGTGGTTCTGTTGGACTTGGTACCCTTTCTGTAAGATTGTCTAGGGGCAGGAGTTCTGGAAGTGACCTTGTAACCCTTGTTAAGGCCAACGGCGATACCTGATTTTTCAGCGGCCATTATTAGTTGGTATAGACGAAAGGTGGTGTACGAGCGATATGGTTAGAGTATGGATTAAGTTGAAAAATGCAAATGACCGTCACAAGCCTAAATTGGAAATGAAGAATCAAGGTATTCAGGGGACAGCGGGGGTAAAGGGGTAGTGTGTGGGGAAAGACAAGGAAAACGACAAAAAAGAAAGAGCAGCGAGGGAAGGAGGAGGAAAAAAAAAGAAAACAAGAAAGGCAGAAAAAGGGGAGAAAGAAAAAAGAAAGAACGATGGAAAAAAACGAAAAAAAAAACAAAGACAAAACAAAACAAATAATCCCGAAACATGGTTAGAAAATAAACGAAATATAAGGAAAAACATTCTGTAAGAAATAATCGAAAATTTGACATGCTTATTTCGGTACACAAAAGATCCCTTTGAATTATTTATTATACTAAAGTAGTAGTAGCGTAGTTGTGAGTAATTTGACCGGCCGTTAGCCGGAAAGTTTCACGAGTCACGTGACCTCTCCACGCCGATTGTTCATAAGTCCCAATTTTGCATATGTCCGCACTCCCATTGATCCACCAAATGTCTGAGAACAGTGATCTCATCACAGTGTTGGTGAGAACACCGGCCAAGGAGGAATTTAAAATACAGGTGAGTACGGCATATATTTGACTTAAAAAAAGCCAGTATTTATATTAACAAGATCTCCAGGTTTGAGCCGTTCAATGAGATTAAGCAGTACTTACAGTCGTGCAGTTGTGATAAGCAGCCGTATACATGTTTTTCATTTTCTTACAGAGGACAGCGAGTTCCGGATGTTTTTATTCCACTGAGCGAAGTAATTAGTGATGACGACGAGGATGTCCAAAAGAACAACCAGGTAACTTTGGATATTGTTCCCGACAAGTACAATGAGAACGAGTTGAAGGTGCACATCCTGAGAACCCGTGCCGCATTGTTGTTTCCTGAGCAACAGACCTTAGACGATGCAATGGCGTTAGACACAGGATTATCGAGATTTGGTGAGGTTGAGAAGATCGTCAGACTGGAAGGCGAGAAGGCAGCCGAGGCAGCAGAGAAGAAGAAGAAAGAAGAGGAGATGAAGAAGAAGTTCGAGGAAGAACAGGCTGCCAAGGATGCCAAGGAAGGTAAAGACAAGGACGCTACTAATGGAGTAAGCAGCGGTGGCTCTTCTCCTGCTCCGTCATCGCCCTCCTCTACTAGTGCTGCCCAGGGTAAGGCCAAGGCCAAAAACGGCAACAAATCATCGAAGGCTAAATCGGCATCGTCGGTAGCGCCAAATGAGAGTACCGAGGAATCCGCAGACCCTCTTGCGAACGTCGTATATGCTCGAAATAACAAAGCTATTACCCCTCCCACCCGCAAGCAGATTCTGCCCGCACTGAACACTTTGTGCGTCAGTCCTTGGGGTGCTCCACCGCCGCATCTCCGCCTTAAAGGACATCTCATGTACCTCTACGTTGAGACTCGACAGGGCAAGGGCATGCACGTGACCGCCACAAGAGACGGATTTTTCATCAACGGATCCAGCGTTGCCGGCAAATTTGATGCTACATCGGAGTTATCTGAGACCTATCATACATTATTTGAACTGCTTAAGAAGAATATTCCCGGCCTTGTGAACTATATCAAGAAGCATGGCCTTGGCGGCAGTGCTGGCAGCGATCCGCTTGTGTCGCCGCTTGTGTTTGCTCGGGCCACCAATGCAATTTTGGCCGTTCCATGGCAAATTAACACAGCTGGTCAAGTGGGCGACAGCGACTCCCAGTTATATGACATGGGACGCGGCCAGTTTGTTGTCAAGCCTGAGAATGACTGGGCCGAGGAGCTGCAGATTACTCGGGAGATTGGAAGTGAAGAAGATCAAGATAGACAACAGGAGACAGGAGCAGACGGTGAACCCAATGAGGAGGCTTCGCAACAGGAATCGAAGCGCCGCACTCAAGAGCGCATTCTTAAAGAGCGCATGCTGAACAAGGCTCTCTTTGACTTCTGCAGCACCGCCACTGTGGGCGCTATGGGCGTTGTCAGCGGCAGCATTTCCGCGATGAACGGCGGCGGCGAGGATGTGGAATCCGAGATTTACCTCCAGGATGGCATTTTCTACAGTTACGGCACCGACGCCAGCGGCGCATTTGCCGATATGGGAGGCGATGAAGCCGCCTACGTAGCAGCAGGCAAGGACTTGAACGGAGTCAACACTGTGTCGCGATTGGACATCAAGGGATTGGCCGTTCTTGGCACTGCGGTTGTGGACTACTGTGGACGAAGAATTGTCTGCCAGACCCCTGTTCCTGGTGTCCTGAGAAGCGGCGCGGAGTCTGTCACACAGATCCAATACGGTATGGTAGACCATGAAACGAAGAAGGTGGTCGCCAGTGAAGAGTTTGAGCCCATCATGAAAAAGATTGCTCTTGGATGCCGACTCAAGCCTCATCAAGTGGTGAGCATCAATGAGGAGACCAACGAGGAGGAGGTCATTGAATTAGTTACCTCGACGGAGACTCGCGGATTGAACGGTACTGACGGAAGAAAGTATGTTCTTGATTTATTCAAGCTTGCGCCACCTGACTTGAACTTCTTGGAGACTGTGGCCAACGACAAGTACCCGCATAAGTTGTGTTTGATGAGAAGTGAGGCCGTTGAAGAATGGTGGAAGGAGAGAGTCAGAGAAGAGGAGGAGCAGAAGAAGAAGGAGGAAGAGGAGAAGAATGGAAGCGAGAAGAAAGTAGAAGAGAAGAAAGAAGAAGAGGCAAAGAAAGATGAAAATGACGCCGAAGAGAAGAAGGACGAAAACGACGCTGAAGAGAAGGAAGCCGAGAACGACCAACGGATCTTCTTGAACGCAGAGAAGCTTGCCTACTATTCTTCTAAATACGTGCTCAACCCCGATGTGGCCAAGGATCCATCAGAAATTTCGCCGAAGATCCGCGATCAGTACACTGCTGACCGAAATGAAGTTCTTGAAGCTTCTAAGATAGTGAGTGACAAGATCATTCCTAACATGATTGAGGAGCTGAAAAATAGCTTTTTGTCGGTGCCATTGACCGGAGCACATTTGACTCAAATAATGCACGGTCGCGGTATCAACGTGCGGTACTTGGGCCGACTGCGTGAGCTGGCTAAGGACATCCCCCATTTGAAACGCTTCGTATCTGTGGTCGTCCAGGAGGCAGTTGTTCGATCTGTCAAGCATCTTATTAACGGTGCGCTGCGCCAGACGCCCATTGAGAAGTGCAGCGAGACTATTGTTAAGCTGGTCAACACATTGCTAGGATCAGGCGCAGAAACTGAGTCAATCCGGGCCCAGGTACGTGAACAGGCTAGGATGAGATTCGGCGTAGAAGTACCAGCAGAATTTGACTACAACACTCTAAGCGTGTTCAGAGACATTTCTGTGGCGTTGGGACTTCAATGGCGTTTGCCTAACAATTTTGATGTCAGTGCCGGCCAGCCATTGAAGACTGGACACCTGGCAAATGTTGCCCCACGCGTCAAGCAGTCTACCTTCAAGAGCTACATTGCCGAGGAAGAACTCAAGTCTGCTAGTCTGCATGTTTCCAGCGATTCAGACTTTGCGTTGAACTTGCTCAATGAGTCAATTACGTTGCATGAACAGGTATATGGAGTTATCCACCCAGAGACCGCCCGCGCATACTCTACTGCAGCATCACTCTATCATGAGCTGCAACAGCACGATATTGCTGCCGAAATGGGTCGCAAGGCTACTCTGATTACGGAGCGCACTTCCGGTCTGGACAGCAGTGAGATGCTGCTCATGTGTTTAAACTTGGCACTCTACGAACATGCTGCCGGAAATACTGTTGGCGCGTTGAACATTTATGGATACGTGATTGAGCTATGGAACAGGGTTGTGCAAGCCGATCATCCGGATTCTATTATCACCATGACTAATATTGCGTCGATGATGTATCGACTTCAGCGATGGGAGGAAGCTATTGAATGGTTTGAGCGATCCATTAAGCTCATGGATGAGCTTTGGACAGAAGATGCTGAGCTCAACATTAGCCAGGGTATCACCAAGGCCAACAGTTTCTATCAGCTCGGCCAGTCGCACCTGGTCAAGCGTGGATTCAAAGAGGCTATGGAGAACATCAAGAAGTCGCATGCGTTGTATGTTAGATTCGTTGGCGAGGAGAACCCCATGGCTAAAGAGACTCAGGCTTGGGTTGAGCGATTGGTTCAGGCAGCGGTACACGACGCTAAGCGACAGAAGTTGAATATTCCACGACCCTCTGCTCCGGATAACCTCAGTTTGACCGGCAAAGGAGCACTGGGCGATAAAGACATTGACGACTTGGTGGCCTATATTACTGGAGAGACTGCGACGAAGCCAAAAGCAAAGAAGAAGTCCAAGAAGGCGAAGAAATAAGTTGTACATAGTGTAATTGTGTAAATATAAAGTAATCGATGAATAGAATACGAGACTTAAGTAAAAAGAATGATAGGCCCTCCTAACTATTGATTAGGCACCCGGTATTTTGTTTAGATCAGACCGTGCGACAATACCCTAAAAAGAATACAAGCGTTGAGATAAACAGTACCGTAATTAACGTAATTAACTAGCTAATTAACTAATTCTTGGTTTACTGGCAAAAACTCACTATTTATAAGGAGCGACTTGTTCATCAAGATACTTTTCGACCACATGTAACATATCGGACTTGACGGCCTCCCTGATATCAGACCGCGGACTGCCTTTACGACCCCATGGAAGCACGAACAAGCCCTGATCCTCATGGTTAATTTCTGGACTCAGCATGCAGTAGAGCTCAGTATAGGCTCCGTATTTTGCAGGGTATAACAACGGGTTCACAAAAATTGACTCGGCCCAAGAGACATTTCTTTGCAGTTCAGACTTGAGATTTCCCGGATTGCAGCAGACGCTGACAATGTTCGTATTGGGGTGGTTCTTCGCCCAAAGGTTCGCCTGATAAATGTTGATTGCTTTGGATTGAGCATACAATGTCCATTTGTTCGCCTTGGTGTGCTCGTAATTCAGGTCTGACCATTGCACGCCGCCATTAGCCGGGGATAAACCTTGTGCTGAAGAGGAGACCCACAGAATACGGAATGGCGAGTCACCCATACGGTCAGTTTCTGCTTTGTGAATTGCGTCATCTGTAGCGGTCTTTATGATCATCTTGTCCAAAAACTTCTGCAGCAGATGCGGACCGATATTGTTCACACCCAGCTGCAATTCGTAACCCTGGGTCGTCTTAGCTCCCTCGGGAGGGATCATCACACCGGCATTGTGTACAATTCCATCAAGCCTGGTTTCATTTTCAAGAAATTTCTGAACTCCCGGCTTAATAGTGGTCAAGTCAGCAAAGTCCACTTTGAAGTAGTCAACATTGCAATTGGGCAAATCTTCTTTAAATTCTTCAATTGCTCGGTCAATCTTCGTTTGATTTCGCGCTGCAATCCAAACTTTCGCATTTTTTTCCAAGAGCAATCTGCTGACTTCCTTGCCAACACCTGTACATCCTCCAGTGACAACATAGACCTTACCCGTGAGGTCCGGGTACAATGGCTCTGTAAATGCGGGAGCCGGCGGTTTCAGCGTTCTGAAAAGTTCCATAAACGAGTTCATTGCGATATACAATACAACAAAGGTAAAATAATTCAATCAAGTGACATAATAAGATTTGGCCACAATCATCTTATTTATGTAAAACCAAGCCTAATGGAGTTAAGGCACATTGCAGGTTGAGGGTTCGGATTTAACCGCTGAAACAAGGAACATATAAACACAGCTTGAACGACATAAGGTTACTGTAAGTAACTTTTAACGACCTATGCAAAACAATATTACCTCTACACATATATATATATATATATATATATATAGATGAAAACAAATATAAAAAATATAAAAAACATGCATATCTATATTCAACATTAAATAATTCATATATCCTCTTCGTTCTCACATATACGGTGCCCACCCTAGGTACATTTGAGCCAGATTTTCAACCGAAGTTGCTTGCCTTATTAAATATTCCACATGGCCTGCCACGCTGAGTGGAATAGAATTCGTACCCACTATTCCAGCAATCTTATTGCCTACAGCTTCTAAGGCCTCCTGGGGAGATTGCGCAGCCTTTAAGCCATTAATTAGTGGAAGCTGGCGTTTGTTTTTCCTTGGTCTGGACCAATCTTGGATCGGGTCATAAAGAAAAGTTTCCAACATAGACTTGAGCGTTGACTCGTTGGCCTTTAATAAAGATAATGTAATTTCTGCAGCCCGACGGAACGGGCCCTCGTAGGATAAAATTCCAAATCCATCACAGACATTTGGCGTCAACCGGAAGGGGACCCGTTCAGGAATTTCTAGAGCCAGACCCTTGTCGAAAAGGCAGTCAAAGTCCACGTGCAACACTGCGCCTGATGGAAGCAACAAAATGTTGTCATTGTGCCGATCACCGAGACCTAAAATATAGCCCACAATTGACATCACAGCGCAGGACCGTGTGAAGTTAATACGTGCCGCCATCCAGCGATCAGGATCAGGGAACCTGAGCAGAAACCAGTCGTGCAATACGGGCTTGTATTTGGCGACGACAGCCTTGTAGTTCTTCATTTTAGCGTCTAACTTGAGGTGCTTGCCCAGCTTCTCGCGGATCTCGCCATGATTGTACTGCAGCTTGTGGTGTGTCATGAGTGAATCAATGGCGCTGCGCAGCGGAATAGCGCCGTCGACCCACTCAATGAATCCATTGTCTTCGTTTAATGGCGTAACGTAGTATGTCATGATACTGAGGTTCCGTTGGCTAGCCTGAGAATCAGACTTTAACAGTTTGTCTAATGTCGACGTAAGTTCGAGTAGCCGAGCATCCTTTCTGCTATCATCATGGGGCTTGAGCAACATGTAATACAATCCGCCGTCGGAACCAACTACAGTGACACGTTTAGGTCTCTGCATGGAACTTTGGATAGACACTTCATTGAGAAACCTTACAATGGTACCGACACCGTTAAAAGGTCGATGTCGCTTTATCCGTTGAGGGGCAGAGGGCAACGTCACATTCATAAATCGTGCAATCGGCACTACCAGTTCACATTGAAATACTTCTGGATTAAAATTGAGGTCTTGTTTGAGCAGACAATCTCGAGCCTGAGATTTGTCTACAGGGCGGGCACACAACCTTCGGAGATTGTCCACTGCGGATGTCGACACTGTAACAATGTTTCGCAGGTTCATTGAATCATCCGTGACCATATCACCACTACGAGCCTTGCACATTTTTTTGATAATCTTGGCACCAATCTCTGCCCTGCTGGATTGCGTGGAATTGCTGAGACCGTAGATGAGCCACAGGGCCTGTGACGGGTAATGCCGTCCGATTGAGACCACCAGATCAATTAAAGTGTCTCTGACTTTGGAATTGGGATGAGCAATTCGACTGAGCATCTGCGGCAAAGCAATATACCAGACGTACCAGGAAATTGAGCCTTTGGACAGGATTTCGTTGATCTTTTTGAGGTATTCATGCGATGATGAATCATCTTTCTTCCCCTGATTGTTCACTTCTTCACCAAAGTCAAGCCAAGTGGTAATCATCCTTGGAAGCGCATCATGCACGTGTTTCACATCATAGGCAAGAGCACGACTGTAATGCTTCACCATTTCGTAAACAAGATTTCCGCTAGTGAAAAAAGAACTTCGGCGTGACGCTGATAATTTAAATTCCGCAGTATATAGCTTCGTATAGTGTTTAGCCAACGCATAATGTGGCTTTTCCCAGACGTGACCTAATTTAATAATCGATCGGTATTTGATGACCAAGTCGGAACTGCCCGCTTGACCCAAGTGATCCAGCCATTTAGTATAGCGAATAGCCACATCTAAGTCCATTTGAGGAGACGAGGATGGCATCTTTTGATTGGATACAAACCACGCTGGTAGAACCTGTTCAAGAACCGCCACAGCCTTTCTTTGATCACCTTGAGCCCATAATACCTTTGCATATTCCGAGACGCCTAAGCTGTCGTGAACACTGTCAAAAGTCTCAAAGACTGTACGGAGCGCCAAACGGAACTGATTCTGTTTACGGAGGTATTTGGCCATAGGAGCACACAGCCTTTTAATCTCATAATTCGACTCTGGGATATTGCTACATGCGAGACTGGCACGGCGAAATGCCAACAAATATCGATGCGCATCGTAGTTCTTACCGACCACCCATGTTCGGGCATCCAATGACTCAAAAAGTTGGCTAGTTTGAATTTCATGCTGCTGTTGTTGAGCAATGCCAATAAATTCCAAGTCTCGAAGCGCGTGCAGACGAAGGGATTGATGCACAGAGGACGATGAGAAAGAAGATACCGTATGCGAATTTGCCATAAGCTTTATGCGCGCAGAAGATACATGATAGAAAAACTCGTCCTGACTGGAGCTTTTCAATGCCAGTAATGCTCTGGCAGTATCAACTTCAAAAGATGCCGGGGCAATCTTTAGCCAGTCATCGAGCTCGGCCCACTCGCCCAATAGCCAGCAGGCTTCTATACAGGCGAGAATAGCGGCGGCAGGAAGAGGTGACGACGAGGCCAACTGGTTTGAACACTCAGATAAAAGGTCGGTATATCTTTCACATTGTTGCAGGCAGTTCAGACGGTTCAAGTTAATCGAAGATGGTGCAGACGAACCTGATGCCGCAGGAGTTTCTAGTAAATCCCAACATTCTAAAGCCTCTTCCCATTTGCCCGCACTCTCATACTGAAAAATCAGCTGTTTAGCGTCTAAAGCCGGCATGTTTGTGGCGATACCCTCAACGCTGTCCGGATCGTCAAGACGTGCATAAATTTCCTGTAAATTCTGATATATGCTCGACTTGTCTATATTTGGCCCGCCATTAGAAAGATGCTGTTCCCAATACAGCAATGCACGCGTATTTGCATTACACTCAAAAGCACAGGTTGCAAGTCTGTCCAGCGGCAATTTGTCTAATATAGTAGCGACGCGGTTGCTGTTGGGGATGGAAGCATCTGTAGACGACCGGCACCATGTCTTGAAGTAGTCCGAAATAGCAAACACTCGATGAACAAAGCGGGCCCGGGGTTTAGGGGAGGACCCTAAAATTGAAAGCAGTTCTTTCAATACTATGTCAGGACCGCTACTGTCGTCCCCTTTCTCTCCGACAACAACATTCAGGGCAATATATGGCAAACAAAACTCTAGAACGGTCAGGCCGTCAGCAAACTCGCGCGTTGCCGTCCGTACAGTGTTGAATATGGAAGTCGCGTTAACACCATGAACCCAATCAATCAATGCATATGTGAAGGACCGTATCCAGTCGGCATAGTCGCATCCTGGAGAATAGAACGGGAACAAGAGCGGTGGGGTCTTGCGTTTATCAGTGCGTCCTGCCGGTGCGGCATACTTAGTATGCCGCAGAGGTTCAATGACCATTCGAATTTGAACAGGAAATCGATCCCAAGTATCGGATGAATCATCTGCATTACTACGATCTTGTGCATTCTTACTAGTGCCACATACTTTGAGCAGTTCCTGGATCCCTAATGCAGCAAACATTTGCCGACTTGTATCTGTGGCCGCCATATAAGATCTTACTAGGAAATGTTCGATAAGATGGGCAGCGAATCGTACAGATTCCGGGCGCTTGGCAAAATTGCCTTTGATCGTAAGCTGACTTGAGGGGGAGGAGGAGGAAGACGCTGAAGAAGAAGGTATCGATAATTCCCGGGGTGGTTCTGATATCTTCGGCCCGCCAGTGTATCCTATTTCTCCTAGACATTGGGCCACCAGTAATGGCACGCCAGTAGCGGGGCCAAATTTTGCCGCCAGACTGCGTAGTCTATGCAACAAATCAGCGACTTGTTCGTGATAAACGTCTGTTGAATAATAAGTTTGATACACTGAAGGCGGAATGATGCGCAATAAAGTGTATAATTCCTCTAGAGCCTGTTTTACTATGTAGACATTGTCGCTGGCACATCTTTTCTTTAGTCTATTGAGTTGAATGTACTGGTTCTGATATTGTGCGATAGATGTGGACGAACTATCGAGCGATGGCATAGGAGGAACATTAGCTGAAAGCGATGCTGTCGGCTGAGAAGACGGAGATATCAATGGCACGTCCGATATAATCTCTAAGCTTGGCAAGCCTTCAGATTTTTCAAGATCCTCAAGAACCGACAAATTTTCAGACTTCAATTGTTCAAGCAAGTTCCTCGCTTCCTTTTTGGCCGGCTGGGACAAAATAGTCCATTTCTGAGCAATCACAGATAATGTAAGGACTAACACAGATTCAAGATTTCGCGGACTAAGTGACCCTAATAAAGCAATCCATACTCGTAAACTTTCTGCCTGCAAACTAGGCGTATCAAGGGCTGACTGTAATACTGTACATACTTGCGGAAGGGCACTTACGATAGCGTCAGTGCCCATATGGTCAAGCATGTGACGTAGGCCAGCAAGACAATCAAGCCTGTCGCACTCAGGATCCGACTTACGTGAAAAGCCCTGCGAGAACTTCAGGACCAATTGAGCGATATTTAATTCTTTGAAGAGCTTGTTAGAATGAAACACGATAGAAAACCAAATAAGCAGTTGGAGAAATAATAGCACTAATAAAAATAAAAATACTCACATGATATCCTTCTACACGTGCTAATGCAATCTCTCTTTCAGAGTCATTATTGCTTTTGAGAATCTCAAACCCAATATCCAGAACATGAGCCGCCACCAGGTGAGACCAATCGATGTCTGCGAATGAAGGATCTAAACTGATCCACACCTGTTCTGCAGACTCCGGAAGTTTTTGTAACAGAACAGCGATAATAGGCGAAATCAGCCGAAGATATAACTGTTTAGGAGATTCCCCGATAGTGCTCGCTAACCCATGTAAAATCGCAGCATTGTTGGGCAAGTCTAAAACAAGGTACGGCACCACATATGGAGCACAGCTAGGAGCAAACTTTTCAATGGGCAGATCCACAAGCTTACAAAACGATTGCAAAATTAGAGGATTGGATATAGATTGACGAACAACAGCTAGGCACATGGTGAGCCAGAATTTGTGGAGTAAATCAAATGTTGACATCGATCTGGCAGATGCAGCAGCCAAAAGCTCGCGAACCGAAATGGCGCTCAGAAATGATCCTCCCAGGACACTTACAAGCTTCACGCACGCGTAGTGGAGGCTGTGGCCATTGCAGACACGCGCCAGGCGAGCCCATGCGACCAAAGTGGTTTCCGCCAAGTAGGAGGGCGGTGTTGTCGCCGAAGTCATACCCGGGGAAACAATGAAGGTGCTGCGGTCGGGTATCGACGTGGATGACCCAGCAGACATCGACGCGGTGGCAGATCCAATCGACGGGGAACTCGCACCAGCTATGCCATCAAGTTCGCTCACTATCGCTTGGTAATTCACTTTGGCCACTTCGGCATCATTTATACATACTAACGTAGGCAACATATTTGCTGCCGCCATTCGAACTGCTCTCGAAGAACTACGGAGACAGCGAAGCACCCAAGTAACAATCATGTCAGGATGATCTAAAGATATGTCAGGATCAAAAAGCGTCCACACAAGGCGCAGAGAGGAGAGACATTGTAATCTTAACAATTGCATAGACGAAAAATCGGGGCAAGATAGCACGGCGGCAAAAAGAGTGGAGAAGCCCCGCTGGTGGTGTAGTTTAGGGCGGTCAGCAGTTAAGGGGGAATAAATACAGGAAAGACACGAAGACGAAGAAGAAGAAGAAGAGACAGAGTGCGCCAAGTCCTTGCGATGTCCAGCCAATTGGCATGCTACGCGGGCAATGTTGCGGACAAAATTAATTTTCGCCGGATAGGGCAGATCCGGGAAAGATCTAGCTTGGGAAAGGAGATGGTCGAGGGAGACCGTCGGAACAGCAGTAGTGGTCGCTATATGTGTTTTATCGGATGCATTACTTGTAGGGATTGTACCCCTAGAACGGCCTCGCTCAACCGTCTTCTGCATAAGCGAGTTTCTGCTTGGACTCGCCCGTCTCACGCTAAACCAAAACGACGAGGGCAACAAGTCGCTGACCTCGGCGATGTTTTCCAGCCTTAGGAGCAGTCGCCCTGCGCAATTGCGTACCGGAGCATTCCGCAACAATAACGGATACGCCGTGGGAGTGCCCTGCGCCACTGACAGCAAGAACCATATGAACTTCTTGAAGATTGGCCAATGGACTGGATCCTTCGTAAGACAGACGGTTAAGTTGACTAGGGCCGATATTGCCTGGTTTTGGACAGACGATGAAGAAGAGGCCGACACGTTCGTAGCATGGCGAAACAAATGCTTGGCAATGTCGAAAATATATTCAGATATTAGTTCGAATCGCGGATCTGACAACGACGCGACACGAGCCGCTTCCGATATATCCAAAACTGTCATCACCCAGTCAGGACCAGAGTTGTCCATGACAAAAAACGAGAACGTATTGTGGACATGGCGATTGTCCCAGTTAGAGGACAGCGACATCGACAATACGTTCTTGTGAGCAAATTTCTGTGAACAAAAAGAATTTGGACTTGCTTTTTTTTTGAAGAATTATCAATGAGTTTAAGTTCGTGTGCCGATATAAAGTTAAAGGAACAACTTTATTTCCCGTTTTAACTTGCAAGACTTGGAGAAGGTCCAAGTTGACGGTGACCTATTTATTATTTATTTTCCTTGAGGACTGGCGTCGCAGGCACATAACATAATGGACGAAACATTGGCATTGCTCGAGAAGGCGCGATCTTTGGCGGAGGATGCCCAGGGATACGTCTCGCTGGTCGAAAAAGCAGCGCCCTACAGTGCGAACTCAGATGTCCGCATTAGAAGATGGGTTGCCAAACTATTCGGACAGGCAGTGGTGCGGTCGGATCTCGAGAACTTCCGATCTCAAATCTTAGAGTTGGTAACACTGCCAATTATAAATTTGGTGGCAGATGGCGACCATGCCGTGGCTAAAGAGGCGTTGACCAGTGCCTGTGGACTCTACGGTATGCTGTTTAAACAGATATGTGCGGCTCAGGACATGGGAGATCTTACGCGGGCGGAGACAATGAGAGAATGGCTTAAGGGACTGAAAAGAATAGTGCTGGAAGGGCTGTGGGAGAGACATGATACCCTGAAGTGCTTGAATCGTGGAGGCGGTGGTGTCGGAGGTGACTTAGCTTCTATAGATCGGGGACTTGAACTACGGATTGTCAAATTCGCGCAGCAGGTCGTGCTTGTTCAGATGCCGGGCCCACGTGACCCGCGATTGATGGCTGCTGCCGTCGCAAGTAATGACATTTCACTGGCGTTTCTCACACAGGCGCGCAACGAACCAGTAATGGACGCTAATGTGCTGGAGGCCGAGGCGTATGGACTGCTAGACAGGATGTTGCAGGTGTTCCAGGAAAATGTGTTGGTGGACGCGGAACTGGTGACGGCCACTCTGAATGCACTGGTGCCGTTGGTACGGACACGGCCTGGGGCCCTGGGTCCTGTTATGAAGAAGCTTTTGTATTTCGACTCGGCGATGCGTCAGTTTGTTATCGCCCCAGAGCTGCAGAGAAAGTACATTGACAAGGCACTGAAACTGGTCTTGGGTCAGTTAGCCAGAACGCCGAGCGTTGCGTCTAAATATGGGCCACAGATTCAGAAGTACTTATCGGATTTAGCTGAAGCCCGGGCTACGGAGTCGTTGAAGAGGAGGCAGGAAAGCTTGCAAGCGACTCAATACCAAGAGCAGCAACAGCAACAACGACATCGCCAAGCAGTCCAAGCTCCGCCCCAGCTCGTCCGCAACCTGTCTGCTGAAGTACCGTCTGGAGAAGTTTCCTATGCCTGGCTGTACACAATGATCCCCTCCAATGATCCGCTGGCTGCGTTCAACGCTAGAGAGCTTCCTTTGGAGATTGCCGCAAATATTGCATTCACAGGGATTGCAGCCAATGGGCACATGCTAGATGAAGCGTTGGCGGTGGTAAGGCGGAGATTGGAGAACTTGGCGGCTAAAGGTATTATGACTGCTAATATTGTAGCCGATATCGAGCCCGAGGAGGACACTGCGGTTGCTGATAGAGGAGATCAAGTAATGGATGTAGAGGATATTGGCGACTCGACCAGCTATGCTGAAGAGGAGGAAGAAGACGAAAACTACGATAGAGCAGTGGCTAGCGTCCAAGATATTTCATTTTTGTTACCAGAGCCTGAGAGGCTAGGGGACGCGGCAAGAATGGAGGAAATCGTCTTGTGTTTTCAGCGAATTATGGAAAGTGGTGGGGCAAGTTCCGCTGCTGGTGGTCCTGGTGGGACGACGGGCGCCAGTAATATGGTCGGTGACAGCGGAAGCGCCGTTCTGTCGGCCAATCGAGGTATTCTTCGTGTCGCACTAACAGAATGGAACCGTACAGCGTGGATCACATTAGCCAGCCGATTGTCTACACGGGGAATGTGTGAGACCCCATATACCGTAAAACTGCGAGCTATGATACGCGAGAAGTTGTACGAATATGTAATGGCGGACTTTCGGCCGAGGCTGGACGTCTTGGTGGTCTGGTTGACAGAGGAATATTTCGCCGAGCAGGAAAGGAAAGAACAGAACTTGGAGGCAAATGGGGCTAAAGAAGTCGACGACGACACAGACGTCAAAGCCGGCAATAACGACGAGGAGGGACTTAATGATAGTTTCTATGTGAAGCTAGCAGAGCGTGCACTTGGCCAGATAATTCCGCTTTTGGAGGAGACCGATACAAAGCTATTTCTCAGATTAATGTCAGACTTGCCATATTTAAACAGAGATCTTATATGGAAGATCAAGAGTGTATGCATTGATCCATATAGATTTAGAATGGGATTCAGAGCGCTAAAATATTTAATACTTTATCGGCCGCCGGTACGAGACGACTGCTTGGATCTGCTGGAAGAGTTGTACGAGTCAAGCGAGGAGCCACGATTGGCTGCAAAAGTGTTGAAAGGATATAGGAAGGAGTTCTTAGATAGAGTTGGGTGGAACGAAGAAAACGAGGAAGTGAAGGAGGAGGAGCAGGGCCTGAAGGAAGAAGCGACGACAGAAGAAGAGCAGGCGAAGGCGGAGACTAATGAGAAAAGTGACGACGTCGAAATGAAGGCCGAGTAGTGGAGTAGAGAAGGGGCTTACGACTACGAAACATTATATTTCACTATCACAAAACCATCAAAGAAAATACTATTCTGTAATATAATATACAATTAATGCATGAGATGAAATTGTACTTTTTTTTATGTTCGCTAATGCATCACTGGTATTCAATTAGTTATTTAGTTACTTAATTACTTGACATAATGTTTGGGCAGTCTATCAGCTAGCCTTTGTACGGTAACCAGGCCGTCGAGTATGGACTGATCGGAAGACTCTAGGGAATGTCTAATGCGATCAGACTCAGATTGCATTTTGCAGTGGAGATGGTCAACATCGACCTGAAGATTGGAAAGGCGTTCTCTGTCATTATTTTGCGATTCAATGTGCTGATCTAGTCGCTTGAGCCGCTCAGCGTCCTGCAGTCTCTGATCATAAAGGACTTGCAGTTGCGTCTTAATGGCTGTGAGATCTTCCTGCAACTTGGAAGACTGAGATTTGGTGGCATCAGCAAGAGCTTTATAGCATGACTGTAAGCGGCGGTTCTCCTGTTTGTACTTTTCCAGCTGCGACTTATCGCTAGAATGGGTCTGCAGCTTTTGATTCTTCTCAGTTAACTGCTGTTTAAGTTCTGCAATCTGGCGGTCCCTATGATCCAGGAGTTGCATGAGATTATCATTTTGACGCTTTGTTACGTTGGCTGACCTGTCGACCAGCTCGAATTTCTTCCTCAGGCTTTCGTAGTTTTGTCGCTCAGTCGTGGCGGCTAGCGTTTGATGCCGCAGCTGGTGCTGAAGGGCGTCGATGGTCTGCTGGAGGTGAGAAATTACACGGGAAGAGCCGGCCGGAGACCCAGACGACCCATCGTATGGTCCCTCATTATGTGGGGAAGACGCGGTTTGCGGGTAATTATTATTTCTGTAAAAGCTTGCCTGCTTGTATTGGGGCAGCTCTGCCTTAAGTTTTTCTAGCCTTTTGATTTCCTCCGTTTCTGTAGCAATCTGCTTACGGAGAGTCTTCGCCTTTTCTTCATAAGTCGTAATGTTTACCTGGGGAGGCGTGGGTGGTGTCGTTATAGGTGGGTGATGATTTACTGTGACTAACTTTTTGTCCGCAGAGCCCATGGCGTCAAACGTCGAGGCAGCAGCAAAGTTCTTGGTGAATTTGTCGTAGAGTGCAGTAGGATGTTCGGCCTCGGGCCGCTGCAACCGCGACGATTGCGTCAGTGGATATGCCTGCGTTGACGCGGTACTGTACTGTTGCGTGCTGTAACCTGGAGCATTATCGGCTCCGCTGCCTACGCGACGGCCCTCGATCTCGACTAATCTCCAACGAGCTTTTCTGCTCATCAAATCGCGCGAGTTTGGATCACCTGTATCGTCGTTGTTTTCTTTATCGGCCCCCTCAATATCGCTGTTGCTTGCTATTATTGTTGCTGTTGTCGTTTCTTCGCTATCCGCTGTCTTATCAACGGTCGTGCCCTTATCCTGGCTAATGCCTGTTCCCTCTATTTCTTGAAGCCTATCGGTGCCGTTTTCTCCGTTCGTACTACTTACAGGATCTTCTTTTCCGCTACCGATGTGACCCTTGTTAGTCTGATCCTGTGCGCGGCCACTGACGTCGTCGCCGGTTCTTTTGTCCGCCAAACTAATGCTCATGGGCGTCATGCGTCATGCGTGCCTAAATTTATCGTGTCGTTTGGCTCCAAAGAATGACAAAGAAAAAAGAAAAAAAAAACGAAAGAAAGAGAGGCTTCAAAGGCGGAAATCTAGAACAAATCCCCCACCGACACGTCAAAGTTAGAGGCCGTTTTGCCTAGTCTGTTTTGGATTACTGGGGACGGTATAGATTAGAAGATAGAGTTTGGTGTGCGGAGAAAGGATCGACTTGCTGCACGTTGCTTGCAGAACAACCTGCATGGAATTTCTTTTTTTTTCACAATCGGTGTAGTTTCGCTGATTGAAGCTTCTTTCTGTTCATTGTAATTTTTTTGTTTCCAGGCCGAATAATCAACCCGCAACCTGTAGCGTGGTGACATGGCGCCGTATTTTGGCCCTACATTCATTCTATAAAGTTTGAGGTCCTGCAAACCGCCCATCCAGGCGACCTCATAAATTGCCCACCCCCAAGCTCCTCCAGCCGCTAACTTTAACTTGGGCTGCACGGTGCACCTGGCAAGTTGCCATACAAAGTTTCACCAAAGTTCGACCGAACTAAGGTTAGCTAGCCACATACCCTGAACACAACAACGTTCCTTCTTGCAAGTTCCCTTTCCTTTCTGCAAAGAAGTACAATAATAACAACATGGTCTTGGCAGACTTGGGAAAACGAATCAACTCAGCGGTCCACGGACTGACGTCTTCGTCAGTGGTTGACGATAAGGCTGTGGACGCCATGCTGAAAGATATCTGCGCGGCACTATTAGAGGCAGATGTTAATGTCAAATTAGTGAGCGAATTACGAGTAAGCATACGTAACAAGGTGATGCAAGAAATAAAGAATGCTACCGGGGAGAACAATGTGAATGCCAACTACAAGAAACGAATGATCCAGAAAACTGTGTTTGACGAACTGTGCAATTTAGTATCTAGCGGAGAGCCACCATACAAGCCCAAGAAGGGGAGACCCAACGTCATTATGTTTGTAGGTCTGCAGGGTCATGGTAAGACTACGTCATGTACGAAGTTGGCTGTTTACTACCAAAAAAGAGGATATAGGACGGGACTTGTGTGTGCTGATACCTTCAGAGCTGGAGCTTTTGATCAGCTTAAGCAGAATGCTACAAAGGCGCACATACCGTTTTTCGGAAGCTATACTGAGCCGGATCCCGTGCAAGTGGCGAGAGAGGGAGTGGAGAAGTTCAAGAAGGAGAAGTTCGAGGTTATATTGGTCGACACTTCAGGACGTCACCGACAGGAGTCGGAGTTGTTTGTAGAGATGCAACAGATCAGTGCGGCGGTTAAACCAGATCAAACAATTATGGTGTTAGATGCGTCAATTGGTCAAGCCGCCAAATCACACACTGATGCGTTCAAGGAGTCCGCGGATTTTGGAAGCATAATCATCACCAAAATGGACGGTGAGGCCAAAGGAGGAGGCGCCATATCAGCAGTGGCATCTGCCAAAACGCCTATAGCATTTATAGGTGTGGGAGAGCATATCTCGGACCTAGAAGTGTTTTCTCCAAAGTCATTTATTGGCAAGCTTCTAGGCATTGGAGATATCCAGGGGCTGATGGAGCACGTTAGTTCACTTAAGCTGGACAACAAACAGACAATAAAAAATATCCAGCAAGGAATATTTACACTACGTGACCTGCGGGATCAGATGCAAAACATAATGAAAATGGGGCCACTGTCTAAAGTGGCGTCGATGATTCCTGGTATGGCAGCGATTGCTGACCAGATTGGAGACCAAGACTCAAGCCAGAAACTCCGTCACATGATATGCATCATGGATGCAATGACAGACAAGGAATTAGACTCTGATGGAAGCATGTTTAAGGAAACGCCTACTAGAGTAGTTAGGGTTGCAAGGGGGTCTGGAACTTCTGTGAGGGATGTAGAGGAGGTGTTGATGCAGCAAAAGATGATGGCAGGTGTTGCGAAGAAGATGGGGGGCAAGAACGGTATGATGCAGAGAATGAAGCAAGCTAGTGGAGGTAGAGGCATGCCTGGAATGCCCGGTATGGGAGGCATGCCCGGCATGGGGGGAATGCCTGGTATGGGAGGAATGCCTGGTATGCCAGGTGGTATGAACATGGCAGACATGATGAAGATGGTGCAGAACAATCCCAACTTACAAAATATGATGAAACAGTTTGGATTGAAGTAATCAAAAAGAGAGTATTTAATAACGCAGTAATAAATTCAATCATTGCAGATTCAAAGAAGCGTGCTTGTCTTTTTTTTTTTTTTTTTTTTTTTTGTTCCTCGGTAATCCAGCTGCTAGGTCGGCAAATTAAAGTACACAATTATATATTAATTTCTTTTTAACGCTGGAGTATTCCTCTCATTTCCCAAATGTAAAATATGTAAAAACGGATATGTAACCACATGTAATGTATTCACATGCGTTGACAGCTGCAGCCGTTAATGGGGCTCAATAAACAAACCGGTTTGGGAAATTGGCCCCAACCCGACTAGAAAAGTAAACACAATCATTATGCAATATTATGCGGGGCCCCACAAATATATATAGTTGGCCCAAGCTCGCACTTTCTTCTTCTTTACACACTACACACACACTATAAAAGCATCTACTGGTAACGTACGTGGGGCCGCCAATTATTTTGGCTGGCCAAGGTTGGGAGGGTACAGACAGTAATGCTTTTCATGAGGATGGAT
>JAKTVX010000096.1:0-29916 GCA_030581755.1 Crinitomyces ghanaensis
CAAGGTATTAGCTTCCAGCGCCTATAATTTGCTATAAAGAAGCAACTGAGGAAGCGCCACGAATTTAAAAGGATTGGAGCATTCGTCTTGAGTCTGGAGGAGCTGAACTGGTTTTCCTATAACGTATCAGCTCGCTGAGGACTTGAGGATCAAGATTCCACTGCCTCAAAAAAAAAAAAAAAAAAAAGGTATATATATATATATATATATATATATTATATATAAGTTAGTTCAAAACAAATACACACTGCTCCTTGGACTGCTTGGCTGCAGCCGCGAGTACAAGGCATGCAAAATCTGTCCTCCTGTTTTGTCTTTACCAATCGCAATCCCGCGCAACAACCAAGCTCCAAGCGCAATCACTATCGACGGCGGCTGAGACGACGTCAACGGAACAAAATTTCCGCTGGTCTCTCCCCACACCCGATACAAATATGCTGTCGTTTGCTCAATAAATGCGTTGTCTTCAGACGAAACCGGCGTGATAACATCCACGGGATTATAATACTGCTGGCCGCCGTTGTTGCTTGAATATGTGTTCGAATATGAACTGTTCTGTGTAGCAAAGTTTATATGATGGTTGTTGTTCCCGTTATCGTAGTGCATACTGGTGGCATTATCAAACTGTCCATCACTCGCGCTTGCATCGTCCATGATGTTGTACAACCACACAGTCAACACTGCATAATAGGAAATCTGACCCAACAGGTAATTCTCCGCTCGATCTCGGTCTAGCAGCCGCTTGGCTTTGACTACGCGGACCAAATACAAGCACGCGTTGGACACCAGTCTTCGAGCATCCGCAGTCTGTCTCCATCGGAGAAACTCATCGTACCCGCCAGGAATCCAATTGAGCAACTGATATGCAACCATCTGAGAGGTATCTTTGTAATGCATTTTCAACGACGATGATGATGCCGAACTTGCTGACATCGACGTTGGTGGGGTATTCGACGACGATGATGATGACGTCGTCGTGGCATTTCCATTTCCACCTCCTCCTCCTCCAACAACATTTCCACTTGCCGCTGTTGGTCCTCCAAAAATTATCCCATCTTGACTACTATGGTCATGATGCTGATGATGATGGCCCTGTTCCTGCAGAAAATACGGCAGCCTATTCGCCATGAGTGCAATAAACCGAATCTCCTCGTTCATCAATATAGCTGCCGAATGATAATTAAGTAAAAGAAGCAACACGTAATCCATGAATGCGCGAGATCCTCGCTGTTGCGACATGTTGCCAATCATATTGACATTTTCTAATCGTAATGCATTGGTCTGAGGAACTGCAAACGGGTAGTGTACGTCGCGGCTGCCGCCGCACGAATACTCATATATCTGCGCCCATTTGTCAAATCCTCGAGACACTCGCAGCAGCCGTCCGCGATCCGCGTTCATCCGCCATCGGGTATCCTGTAGTGTCCATATACTGTTGAGACGCCTGCCTGCTTGGGTTTCTTGAAATGGCAGATCAGAATCTTCTTCGCCAGAATTGATAAATCGCGCGACCGTGAGCAGACCGTACAAAATGACATTGAGCGTGACTAGTGGCCATGGATACTTTTGCTCGTGGCCATTGGGCGTCGTAGGGATTATGCGCCCCGGGGTCGTGCCACACGGGCCCTTGAAAAATGGCGGCGACGACGAAGACGAAGATGTCCCCGTGGTCGTCGTGGCCGTCCCTGATGACGTCGGCGGCGGTCCCGCAGACGATGACGGTGTTTGCGCGCCTGAGGAGGCAGCGGCAGTTTTGCCGACCCCCGGCGGTCTCATAATGCTCTTAATGACTCTCAAGTATGATACATTTCTCACCACTCTATCTGAACCCACAACCGCCAAAAACTTTTCCGCGCTCGTCGCGTTCCACAATACGTCTGGCGCAGGTAGCCGGCAATTAATATCGAAAATAGACAGCTGCGAAGCGCCTTTGCCTTCAAGCTTATGTACCGCGTCGCAAAATAGCGCGACAAATGCCGCCCGCTTGCTTGACTCGTACCGCGCCCATTCCGTCCACTGGATCTGACAGTATCTGCGGTAGTCCTCCACGTTCATACCGGGAGGGCCGTCAACCAAGACATAACCCTCGGCGGTCGGCTTGCCGTAACAGGTTATTGACGCACCGGCTGCCGCGTCACCGATGGGGTCATGGTCTCCACTGTGATATTCATCATTTTCGTCCTGGCCTCCTCCCGACTCCTGCGAGGTGTCTCGTCCATGATACAACGGCGTCGCCCTCGGAATCAAATACCACATGTACTTTTCTACGAGCCACTTCCCGGACGCCACAGAATACGGGCCATCGTTCTCTCCTCCCATAATCTGGCTCTCGTACCGCATCAACAAACAGATCGCCACAAAAAGACTCAGCTCCAGTCCATATGCTTCCGACAACACCTCGCAGGAACTGCAGGTGACCAGGGCCAGCGCGTTCTTAATGGCTACAAATACCCTGGAGTACAATGCCTTGGCAAGGTATTCTAATTGCGTGGCCTTCGAGATGGCCATGCCCACTACTACAAATACTGCCAAAGTCTCTGGAGCCTGGCCCTCAGAATCAAATGTGGGCCGATGCACCATCATGTGCACCACTTCCGACTGTTCCCACACACTGTCAATATAGTAGCACAAATTCTCTGTAGACAACACATGATCACAGCCGCCCAAAGGATCGAGAATTTTTCGGATTTGCACTGCCATATCAGACGATAACGTGGTGGGTCTAGGGTTGGAGGCATGTGGAGACGTCTGGGATGATGTTGACTCGATCGCCTTAGCATTACTGCAGTACATGTCATTAAACCGTGTGTACCACGCATCATAGCTTGTGGGGTCTTCATCGTCAAACAACCAATTGTAGGCTTGCGGCACTCTAGTAGGAGGTGACTCTGCTGACTCACGGAGGTTATATGGGTGCTGCATATATGTCTCAGATACCTGCTCCTGATGGGGAGACGCCTGATGCTGATGAGCATGGGCCGTTGTAGATTGCTGCTGGTACTCATGCGTTCGTTGGTAATGCGATTGCTGCAGTTGCTGCTGCTGCTGCTCGTGCCGTTGCTGTTCATGCAATTGGTCCGTCTGCTGGTGCTGCTGCTGCTCCTGGTAGTGATAATGGTGATAGTCACTCAGCCCGCTAGCTATTTCAGGAGCCGGGGACACTCTAGTCCAGCTCTCAGTACTGGAGGAAGTGGGCGAAGGGTAAGTCCCCGACGGCAATGAAAATTGCGGCAGATCACTGACCGCCTGCGGTGTCCATCGGCCAGGAGATCGACCACTATTGGAACGGGAAATATGGCGGCTAACTGAATCGTCTCGCGAAAGCGATGACGGTGGAATGGCAGGATTAGATGATGACGGACCCAGCTGTAATGAGGACGTGGACGATGCTAGAGACGTGTTGACCGAAGCGCTACTAATATGCTGCAATTCACCGGCCGTGGCATTGGCATGGTGCGGTCGTTGCTGCTGCTGCTGCAGCGTTGGCGAGGCATTCTGCGGGACACTTCCTTGCCCGCCATTACCACCACTGCTGCTGCTAGTGCCTGCTTCTTGCTGAATGCGTCCCTCCCCATCTAACGGCTGGCTGATCCGCTTAATATGCAATTTCGTCGACAAATGATTTTCATATAGATCATTCCGTGCAAAATATCTATTGCATGTTGTACAATGGAATGGCTTGACCGGTAAGTGGTTGGCGGAGTGTCGATCTAAATAATCCCTTCGATTAAACGACTTCCCACATCCTTCAAATGTACAAAAATATTTTTTGGCCTTGCCAGACATTTCTTTTTAATGATTGTAGACCTTACGGTCTAATATTAATTGACACGGGTAGTATAAATGGCTTGTACTAATCGCTGCGAGTAGATTGCAATTGCTTGGTAGGAAATGTCATTAGGTTAGAAAGATCAGTGATAAGGTTAACGTTAGTATACATCGGCAATCTGTAGTTTTGTGCAAATCAAATCGGTCCAATGAGCCCCGATTGGTCCCGACTCAGTTGTCCCGCGGAAAAACCTTAACTAAGGTCTGATTCTTGCAGCTTTCCCCGCATAAATGGCGTGTCAACGACGGAATGCGGTGTGTGGTGACAAGTTTCAATTAATAATGTTACAGAAACGAACAACGAATAGTTGTTTCTTGACGGATTGCTATGTGGCTTCATGTGTTTAAAGTTGTTTTATTTTATTTTTGTTTGCCTTTTTTCTTTTTTGTTTTTATTATTGCTTTTTTTTTTCTCTTTTTTTTCAAGACTGTTCTTTTCTCTTCTCATGAAAAAAATATTTGATCGGATATGACTGTGTGCATATTGCAATTATTATTATCATGTAGATGCAAGTAGGTACAATGGTCACTGTCAACTGTAAGGGGTCCTGCCTTCTGAATCAATTCCGTTTCAAAATGTTTCGCGGCTTCATGTATCAGGAATCCGAGGTCAAACGGGAAATGATAGGTTGTTCTAGTATACGTTCTCGCTATCTCGTTTTCCTTTCTTTTTCTTTCTTTTTTTCCTCTTTTTGGCTTCTTCCGAGTTTAAAAGAATGTGCCAAGAAGTCTGCGTCGGAACTGAGACCGATCAGTCCCTTCATACCACTTTTCGCGTGGCCATTGTTGATAGGCAGACAGATCGACTCCTGTCATCTCCAGCCGTATTCGAAGGAGGTCCCCTTTTACTAAACATACATAACCCGGTCTAAATTTAAATATCTGTTTCTAAACAGGGATCTCGGCATAACTCATGCATTCCAGCTCTCTTATTTATGAGCATTTCATTAAATGAGGTATCAAATCTCTGCCTCAAAACGGGCCAAGTTTTACGCGGATCGCCGAGTGTTTAGCCATATGCATCGCAACGGCCCCTTTTTGCATAATACGGCATATACGGCGCGGTGTCCCAACAATGGGCCCCGGTCCCACCCCGAATTTGAGAGATTTGATAGAAACTGCATAAGAGCGCACAATGAATGGAGTGGGAGATAAAAATCTGCAAACGGAAAAAGAAAAAGAAAAGAAGAACCACAATAATCGCACGAAAAAAAAAAAAAAGTGGATCGGAAAAAAAAGAAAAGAAATTGAAAAAATAGGCGAAAAAGAACAAAAAGGCGAATAATGGGAAAGAGAAAAGAACAGAAAAGAGCAAAAAAAAAAAAAAAAAAAAATAGACCAATAATATGCAAGCAAAGAAATAAAGATGAACGACATGAAATAGAAAAAAAAAAAAAAAGGACATGAAATGAATAACCGAAAAGAAAAAGAAAAAAGAGCAGACCATTATCTTAAGATCATAATGCAAGAGTTTTTCATTAGTGTTTAGCTAAATGCATATCCGACGAGATTAATTCGTGTATCTGTGGCGGATGTGAGGCGGAAGCCGTCAAATTGTGTCACCATGACTAAAATATCAAGGCCCCTACTTGTGTGTCATCAAGCCGCCGACTGGCCCAATTAAGAAACATGGGGGAACCATCTGCACCGCACTTTAATTCGTCCCGACCCGAACGTAATGCTATTAATGTAGTTAAATGTTAAGAGGTGGTGATTGGTCCGCGGCGCGGGCACATTTGCCGAGCGAATTGAACATCGTCATGTGAAATACTTTACAAATCTCCTTGTCCACTTCTTCCATTGTTTGGTCTCTCCTACGTCTTCATTTGCATCTTCGTCTTCCTCATCGTCTTTTACAATAAATCTATCGGTCTCCAAGTCAACATCCTCTAATGCAGGAACCTTTGTTCTACGCAGAAGCTTCCACGCCACATACATTGCAGGAAATATGATCAGCTCGACATAGTTTTGGAAGAAGCTCGAGACGTTCCAAGGAGCGAATGACGTCCAGCCCTGGATTAAAATAATAACCGTGACGGAAACCACAACAAACCATGGTCCCCAGGGATAGGTCCAGTTAGTGTATTTCAGCAGATGGAGTTTGCCTTGCCGTTTGAGAGCTGCACGGAAACGCAAGGATGTGATACCAATTGAAAGCCACGCAAGCTGGTTGGAAACACCAACCAGACACTGCAGCCATGTCCACACTTGGCCGGCTCCAATAAAGCTCGTAGCAAAGCACACTACTGAGATTACCGCCGTACCAGCAAGGGCAATCACTGGCACTTTGAATGAAGTCAGCCACTTGAAAATAGGTGGAGCGAATCCTTCAACGCCCATGGAGTAGAGCAGACGCGTACCAGCAAACAGCGCGTGGTTGCCTGCTGACAGCACCGAAGTGACGACGACTGCGTTCATAAACGAGCCGGCCACATTGGACCCGGCCATTTGGAAAACCAGAGTGAACGGGGACGTGGCCGAGGTTCCGTTGGAAAGGCCCGGATAGTCGTGCGGCACATTAATACCAATGATGAGCACAGCGACGACATAGAAAAGAAGAATCCGCCAAAACACGGTGTTGGCTACTGAGGGCATGGTTTTATGGGGGTTTTTGGTCTCACCGGCAGTGATACCAATAGCCTCCACTCCACCGTAGGCAAAAGACGCCGTGACAAACACACTGACGAACCCGCCGAACCCATTTACAAACGCGTTGCCGTTATGCCAGTACTTGAACCCGATGTACTCGTGCGACGTATTGGCTCCGCAGTTCACCACGATGCCGAGAATAATAAAGATCACAATGGTGACCACTTTCAGTGTGGCCATCCAGTACTCTACTTCACCGTAGATCCTGACGTGGCCAATGTTGAATAGGATAAGGACAACCCACACTGCGAGGGATATCGCCCACGCAGGGAAATGCTCGTTGTCGTTTGTCCAGTACCCAATAACTAGCTGCAGCGCAGTAAGATCCGACGCGGTAGACACGGCGTCGTTGAACCAGTAGTTCCACTGCAGCGCAAATCCAAATGACCTGTCGACAAAACGGGTAGCATATGAACAGAAACTTCCCGAGATAGGCATGAATGCCGCCATCTCTGCCAGTGACAGCATTGTGAGGTACACAACGATACCCATAATAAAGTACCCAATGAACATGGACGCCGGTCCGGCCTTGGCTAACGAGCTTCCGGTTCCTAAAAACAGACCTGTTCCAATAACACCGGCAATTGCAATCATGGATACCTGCCGCGAGCTCAGACCACGGTGCAGACGGTCTTCCTTAGTAAGGGCGCCCGTTGGCGGCAATGGATCTATTGATTCAATATCTTGTGGAAAGTCTAGGGAAGAGCTAGACCCCTCAGACGTGACGAAGCCCTCTGCGATAAAAACATCGCTCTTATCGCCCTTTGAAGTCATTGTAATTTCATTATTAATTTTTTTTCCATCAGCCTTATATGTACTTCCTGAAACGGCTGACAGCCGTGCAATGTGCAATCATCTCATGGCACGTGACCTTCCATGTTAGGTGACCCCGGCAGACACAGTGTAGGAATTGCCTGAGATTGATAAGCTCGGGCACGGGCCGGATAAATACGTATATGCAGGTGCAGAGCGAATAGACGCATGAAATCATCTAATACATTGTGACCTCGCCTTAAATGAGTCCTTCGCTCTCTCATTCTTCTTTTCTTTTTTCTTGATCTGCTGTTTTTTTGTTTGTTTTCTCGAACGTCATCCAATAGAAGTCTTTTCTCTCCTCGAGCATCCAGCTTTTTTTTTTTTTTTTTTTTTTTTTTTTTTTGCTTGGCTTTTCTTCTCTGTGCCTCAGCATTGCTTTTTTGTTCTGCCATTGCATTTGCCCCTGTTCGTCCTTCGTCTTTGCTTTTCGGTCATGTATTTGTTCTTTCTTCTCATTTTTCTTTTTTATTCCCTTTGCAGATCTTGGCTCTTACCGTTTTCTCCAGACCCTGCTTTGCTGTCCAGCCACTTGACCTCGAGCTAAATGAATTTTCCGTTGTTGCGTGTAGTTCTCGCGCAAAATACCCTTTTAGGTTAGCCCAAACGCGTTTTTTACGCTTCTCCATATATACGGTTGATAAATTTGCCACACATACCTAGCTGGTGCTATTGTTCTAGAATAATGGAAAGCGATTTGTCGGACGAAGGTGGATTTATCCGAGATAACGAGCCGTCCCGAGAAACTTCGATTTCTACTCCAGACTCAATAGCTACAACAAAACGTGCCACTCGGAAGCGCCATCCTCGAAGGGCAGCTGCTCGCAAGACTGCGCCAAAGTATGTTATAAATGATAGCGATGACGATGACGACGACGACCAGGAGGACGATCAAGACTACGAGGAAGGGGTAGAAGTGAACGGCAACGATGATGAGGAAGCCGACGAAGACGAGGAGGACGACGCAGAAGCAGGCAACGATGAAGACGAGGACGACGGCGACGAAGAGGAGGAAGAAGTCATAGTGGTAAGGAAGCGAAGAAGGCGAGACGTCGAAGTAGTTCGAGTGAACGAGCTAGACGGAGTGAGCGTCGTCGATGTCACTGAAACTACCACCAGCGTCCGTGCCGCCAGTCGCAGCCGGCGCCGCCGCCCGCGTCAGCAGCGCAACGCTGAGGACGGCGAGAACGATGATGAGGGGGGCAACAATAACAGGCAGCCACGCCACGAAGTTATTTTCAATAAAATGAACGAAAACCTTTTTGAACATCACCCTACGCTCCGGACGGTCTTTGAGGACATAAAGAGCCAGCCGTCTATCAAAGTGGAGATGGCTCCACAGCCCGATGGCCTTGTTACGCAGCTATTGCCGTTCCAAAGAGAGGGACTCAACTGGCTAATAAAGCAGGAGCAAAGTAAATACAAAGGCGGCATTCTCGCCGACGAGATGGGAATGGGTAAAACCATTCAGACAGTAGCGCTGCTGATGAACGACGGGCCAGACGCTGGTCCCACGCTGGTCGTTACGCCTACTGTCGCGCTAGTGCAATGGAAGAACGAAATCGACCAGCACACGGGCAATAAGCTTAGCGTATACATATATCATGGACAGAACAAGAACAAAAAAGGGACCAAGACCAAAGGTAAGAACAACGGCGCCAATGGAGATGCCGCTGATTCGGTAGACATTAAAGAGGCACAAGTCATTCTTACCACGTACGCTGTCCTGGAAAGTGTGTATCGTAAGCAGCAAAGCGGGTTCCGCCGGCAAAACGGCGTCGTCAAAGAAAAATCCATTTTGCACAACATGCATTTCAACCGCGTAGTGCTCGACGAGGCACACAATATCAAGGACCGGCAGTCCAATACTGCCCGGGCCGTATTTAACATCAACGCCAAGTACCGTCTCTGCTTGTCAGGTACACCTTTGCAGAATCGAATAGGAGAGATTTACTCGCTGCTACGGTTTCTACAAGTCGAGCCATTCTGCGAATATTTCTGCACCAAATGCGACTGTCGCAGTCATGTTTGGCAGTTCACATCGTCCAACAGATGTGATGCCTGTCACCATGTGGGCATGCAACACTTGAACTACTTTAATCACAGTCTGCTCAAGCGCATTCAGAGATATGGATACCTAGGGCCAGGGAACGAAGCGATGCAAAACATGCGAAGCCTGCTGAGCAAAATTATGCTGAGGCGAACGAAAGTTGAAAGAGCCGACGATCTAGGATTACCGCCGCGGGTGGTTGAAGTGCGCAGAGATTTATTTAATGAGGAAGAGAAGGACCTTTATGCTTCGGTGTACTCCGATAGTAACCGACGGTTTGCTACATATGTCAACCAAGGTGTCGTGCTGAACAATTACGCTAATATCTTCACACTAATTACCCGAATGAGACAAATCGCTGACCATCCGGACCTGGTGTTGCGCAGGCATCAACAGGGTAGTGCTGCGACGCAGGAGCGTGACGTGTGCGATTTATGCGATGACGTCGCCGAAGACGCTATAGAGTCCAAATGTCACCATGTATTTTGCCGTATGTGCATCAAAGAGTACATTGAAGGATGGACAGGGCCTGAACACGAGTTGGAGTGCCCGGTGTGTCACGTCATTCTAACCATAGACATTACTGCTCCGGCGATTACTGGAAGTAGGAACGCTACAATTACCACGGCTGCGACCACTACGGGTAAAGGCTCAATTGTCAATCGCATTGACATGGACAATTGGCGTTCGTCTACGAAAATCGAAGCGCTTGTTGAGGAACTGTACAAGCTGCGCAGTGATAATCAAACCATTAAGTCTATTGTGTTTTCGCAATTCACTTCTATGTTGGACCTTGTGGAGTGGCGCCTAAGAAAGGCTGGATTCCAAACTGTCAAGTTACAAGGGTCGATGTCGCCAACACAGCGAGACTCAATTATTCGTCATTTCATGGAGACCCCAAGTGTTGAGATTTTCCTTGTTTCGCTAAAGGCAGGAGGAGTTGCGCTCAATCTGTGCGAGGCTTCGCAGGTGTTCATTTTAGATCCATGGTGGAATCCATCAGTAGAGTGGCAGAGTGGAGACCGAGTGCATAGAATCGGACAGCACCGGCCTGTCAAGATTACACGCATGGTTATAGAAGATAGTATAGAGTCACGAATTGTCGAGCTGCAAGAGAAGAAAGCCAATATGATCCATGCGACGATTGGTGGAGATGATGCGGCTATGAATAGATTGACGCCGGCCGACATGCAGTTTTTATTTATGAATTAGAATCAGAGGACAAAGTTTTACCGCTGGCTAGTTAGATGCATTGTTTGCGTAACTTTCGAACTAGATAATAACATGAAAGAGTTTATGCACTTAGCTAGAAGTATTTATTTACATTCAAGTAGAGTATCTGACTTGCAGGTCCTTGTGTCGACTTTCCATTCGAAGTCGGTTTCAAAATACATCGTCATGTGAAAACGGCAATAGCATGGGTCTATCTATGTTGCTAAAAATCTGCTAAAAATCTGGGCGTCTCAGCCATCTGGTTCACTAGGTGCAATAGACAAAAACAAGGAACGACAAAGAAATGAAAAAAGATAAAACAATGCATCTATTAATATTCGTCATCATGCTTCAAATGCCAATATATATGTTGAGTTTTCATTTCGCCGCTCGGGCACAGTCTTTTTTCCAGTTGATGCAATGGCAGCCATCAACCAAAATAAATTAAAAAAAAAAACAGAAAAAAAAAATCAATGCAAATATGCCAGTGTATGATTTGTTTGTTTGCTTTTCGTTCTTCAACACTTTCGTCTTAATGTAAAACCTGATATTAAGAATCGCGCACCCAACATAAGGCAACACGATAACGAAATAGCAATTCCACCAAATACCTTGGCGTACAAGAAATCGCCGCCTTGGCGCTGAATTATAGCTCCAGCTACCGGCGTACCTATGAGGACACCAAACGCAGAGACAAAGAAACTCATGCCCATGCGCGTGCCTAGGACGGAAAAGTCTTTAGTCATTGACGCAATACATGCAGGCGGCAACGACACGATGGTTCCAGAGAAAAATCCAAACAGGACTGAAAAGGCTATAACTCCACCCTGGTTGGAAATGCCGATCCAACTAAAAATCAGAACGCACGAACACACAATAGTGGGCAGCAAAACATTTAGAGGTCCTAATTTATCAGCCAGAAAATTAGGCACCAATCTGCCAAGAATGGATCCGCAGTTCAATATTGATGTCATGTAAAACGCTAAATCAGGGTTTACGCCTACATGCAGCGCGTACGACTGGATAAAGAAAATAGGGACATACACCCCCATAAATGCAAAGAACACGGAAAAAGTGTACAGTACGTAGGGCCAGTCGGTGAGCGAAGCGTAATCAATGACTGGACCGGATTTGCGGGGCGGTAAATGAGACCGTAAAAGCACGCAGGGGATAGCACATGTCGCTAAGATCATGAATGCCAAAATACGCGTGGCCCAAGGGAAGCCTAAAATTACAATCAGTCTGCGGATCATGATGGGGTAGATAACACCACCAAATGACGAGCCACAGGCCACGAATCCCAAGGCGAGGGAACGCTTAGTGGTGAAATATTGCGAGACAATAGCAACCGCTACTAAAAATAGGAGCGAGCATCCAAAGCCCGTGCAGACACCTTGCGACAGGAACAACTGGTACCACTCTGTAGAAATAGAGGCCATCATCATGCCGAAGGTTATTAGAAAGGTGCCGATATACAGCATTGTTTTGCCAAACCCGGCGTCTATAAGCCTTCCGGCCACAATGGCTCCAGCTACCACAAGGTAGCCCTGGATGGATCCAATCCATGCAATAGTGGAAGGACTCTCCCCTTTAAGCAACTCAGTCTGGTAATACGACTCGTAAGCTCCAAATGTGTTGATTACACCCCAGCTGTTAAATAGAGCAAAAAACCCACCCAGAACCTGCAACCAGGCCATCAAACCCCCATTAGGCGGATTTTTTTGCGGGGGAAACACTATTTCCATTTCCTCTTCCAGAGACTTCTCCGGATAGACTGTATGAGTGGAAACATTTCGGTCGTCAATAGATTCGACATTTGAGTCGACGTTTGACTCGCCTGAGGACGACATTAGAAGTAATTGGGAAAGAAAAACTGATTAATATTACTTCCTTCTCAAAGTCATATATATAAGATGTATTTTTCGTTTGATTTTTAAGCGCCGGATGTCCAAACCCGTTTCCGGGTTAGGGCGGCCGCAGGAGCTAACGCTTGACAAATACTGTAAATATTAGTAATAGAAAATTCCCGAATCGGGTGGGGAACGTGGGGGAACATGCCAACCAGCACCGGACGGCCGAGGCCATTCAAAATTACTTAGATGTCTGGCCGAATGCTACATTTACGAGCAATTCAAGGTCACATGGTGAGTCATGCAGTGTGTAAACTCTGTGAGTAAGATTCAGCCGAGCCGTTGGAACGACACAGCCGTGCGGGGTCGAAGTTGACTTGACAGGAACTCTGAAAGGAAAAAAAAACAAACAAGCAACAAAAGCCAATAAAAGGAATGAATTCAGTGAGTTCTATCAAACAATAAAAAGAAAGAGCGGGGATTTGAAAACTAGTAACAATAGTCTTCCAAGGTTCATTATTCTTGGTAAATAAATAGGTTTCTACATTGTAAGTCCAATGACATGCATGCAGGACCCTGCATACAGTTGAGCCCTAGGCGGGGTACGGCTTAACGGGGGTCGGCCCGAAGGAGAACTGGAATCATGCCTCCAGGCGGAACGGAGAAAGGTCGGTGATTCACCACATTAAGGAACGAATTAATTGTGCCCGAGTGAGATGTTACACAGACATAGTCATCTTGGACCGAGGAAAATAGCCAATTCAAGAAGCGAAGTGACCGCACATCATGTTCATCGCTCGTTTCTCTGTGGTCTGCATGCCATAAAGTGTCATCTTCCGGGAAACACGGCTGAAAGTTGACAAGTCGGCCGAATCGGCCAGAAATATATGACTTAGTACGCCGTTTGTCACAAGTGTGTTCTCCAATATCCTCTCGGAGATCTTCCACGACCAGAGCTGGCTCATCACTAAAAATAGCACGAGTAGCAACAGCAGCAACATCCGTTCCGGCTAGATCATCACCACTGGTACTACTACTGTAAACATTCTCCCACGTCACCCTCATTGTTTCTATAGACCTGGTAAGGGGCGAAACGAAATGTCTCGAGGGAAGAGTAATATTTTCATTTTCGACCTGAACTTTCCACACCTTATTATTTTCTGCTGCCTGTGAAACTCCGAGGTCCGTCAATTCAGCATCAGGCCCCCAAACAATGCTTCCGTCGCCATCCTTCAATGACCAATACTCGTCCCAAGCCCTTTGTCCATATATTTCAATAGCCAGATTATGATAGCCCTGGCCATGTCGGGCTAAAAAGAGCAGCTTGAACTTTGACTGGGGGTGTGTTTTACACAATTTCTTAAAATATTCATCAAACTCGGGCCATGACTTCAAAGAAAGCCCAAATCGAGGAGCTGTCAAATGATTGAATGTCTTGTCATCAGTATCAGCATCATCCTGCGCGAACACGCCGACCGAACGAAACGAGTGTAGAGCCATGAAGAACACGCAGGTTTGCTTCTTTTTTTTTTCCCCCACACACACACCCACGTGAAATAGAGACCTTCCGCCAAACTTTACCGTTGGGGCAGATCACGTGATTGCTTGCTGAACAAAATCCCCCCGCGGGACTCTCCAGACGTGGGGTGGGTGAGACGTGGAAATGTGGAGACGGAACAAAAAAAAAAGAAAAACGGAAAGGGAATTAAGATTTGAATGCATTTAATTAATATATCTGGTTAACACATTTCTCATGGCCTTTGCTAGCTAGCCTTCTATGGTATCATACTTTTCCTCCAATTCCCGCTGAGCATTCAAGTACTCATTGTCCAATTGGTCTTGAGCCTCTAAGTCACTTTCAACAAGACTCGCGTACATTTCTAGCTGCTTTTGGACATGCATTTTAAATTCCACTAAGAAATCAAGACACTTAGACAATTGCACGTTCATCAATGCTTTTGCGCTTACCAAATCAGTCTTAACCCGATTGCTTTCTATATCCGTCGACTGAGCCTGTTCTTCAAGCAGAGTTAGAGATTGCCTGTTGGCAGCCTCCAATTCGCGTAGCTGGCTTTCCATAGCTTCAATCTTAGCTGTCCAACTGTTTATTTGTGCCATTGTGGAGATGGTCATCTGGTCATGGTGGTTCTTCAAAAACCTCATTCGTGACATTAAATTATCTTGCTTGTCTTGTTTCTCCTGTACGGTTTCCTCAAGCTCGTCAACCTGTCCTTGAACACGGATAGCCATTTCCCGTAGCGTAAGTGTCCTCTTTATCGTCAGCTTGCGGTAGTTGGATAATAGATTTTTGAGCTCGCCAAAGTTTGTTTGAACGATCTGAAGGAATGCAGTAGAATTAGCACTGGTGCCGCTGCTGTTGCTCATCAGCGGATCCTGTAGTTTTATAATTAGTTGTTGGATGTCCTCATTAGAAGAAGTTATTAGTTCAGTGTACTCGTTAGTCGCGTCATTCATCATACCCACAATCTGCCGTATTGCCTCATCACTCTCTACCATGGCTACTCCAAACACCCTGCCCACCAGCGAATTATACTCTTTTGCTCCACCACTCAACATCTCAAACTGCAGCCGGGCCTCGTCCTCCAGCTGTCTCACTTGACTTAGCACCTCTTCTTTTTCCGCACGCGCGGTCTCCGCCGCCCGCTCTAGCTTAATCCGTTCTGCATGCATGAAATCAATCTCCTGCACAGTCAGGCCTTGTGCCGTTAGCTGCTCTTGCAGCCGCTTGTTTTCCCGCTGAGCGAGGTCAAGCTCGGCGGATGCTTTGTTAACGTCCTCCCTGAGGTTGTCCAGCACCTGGCTCCACCGCGTCTTGCGGCCCTCCATAGCTTCAATATACGCTTTAAATCTGACCAGATCTGTTTCCAGCGTTTGGCCTTTTTTTGACAGCCCGTCAAACGCGTCGACTTCACCTTGAAGCTGACTGCATTTTTCGTTAAGCTCGGCAATGTCTGATTCCGCTTCTACAATAGACGTTTTAATGCTCTGAGAGAACTGGGCAATTTCGTCCTGCACTTCGCGACGGTATTCTGCAAAGTCCATTGCGTCGCCCTCGGCCAGGTACGCCTGATATGTCCGCCTGGCGTACCGGTCTAACATCTGACTCAGAACCCCTTCGTCCGTGGCATGGGCGTTGTCTGACGAGTCTTCGTAACAGATTTCTAGAGTGAGGTTGAGCTGTACCAGCCAGTGCAACATTGCCATAAACACGGGCCAGTTCTGTCCCCCGACTGCGGCTATCTGGCTCTTATTTATCGTATCGAGATACGGATATTTTATAGTCTTGAGTATGAAGTACACCTCGTTGTCGATGCTCTTGGTGAACCGGTACCCAGAATCCAGCTGGCGATACAGAAACTGGAACAGCATCACAAAGTCTTTCTGTGTAGGCGACTTCAGCGTCCGCGGCGTCAGGGGGTATTTCATCTCGACCTCAAAGTTGTGAGAATCTAGATATTCGCGTATCTCCTGAGCAACCTGCTGTTGATAGTTTTTGTCACGAATAGGGCGCGGATCCCGTGCCGAGGTGGGATGGAAAGAGGAATTAATACTCGCTCCAGCCATTGACATTCTAGTATTCCCAGCCATTGACATTCGAGGCATCTGAGATGTTCTCCTGTTGTTGTTGTTATTATTAGTTGCTGTATTCATGTTCATCATGTTATAGTTAGTATTCATCGCGTTTATCGTGCTCATATTCATCCGCCGTGCTGGAGTCTCTGACGGGTACATGTTGTTATCAAATCCCCGCACAGAAGTTCGCGTAACTGTCTGATTACCCGCAGGTCCAGGGCCTCTTCGCATCGGCGTCTCTGATGGATACATGCCATTGAACCCTCGCATAGATGCTCGCGTAGCCGCGCCAATACCCGACTGGCTAGTCGGCGGTACTATTGACGACCGGTAGCCCTGACGTCGCACATTGGACGGAGTCGAATGCATATAGGATATTAAAGTTGTCAAGCGCGTGGACCATTTCACAAAAACAAACGGGCACCCTAACCTGAAAAACTGGTGCATATGAGACGAAGAGAGAGAGGAGAGGGAGAAACGCCAACGGTCACGCCATTGAGTTGACGATGGCAGGTAGTAATACTATGAGCCTTGGCAATAAAGCCGGAGGCTGATGCAAAACTTTATTTGTTTCGTTTCATTTCTAAGGTTTGAAGGAGGATATTTTGCCTGATGCATTTATTGGATTGTCCATATTGCATGCGGCGGAGCGCACCGTCCAATATGAATGTCAGTTGTTAACCTTTTTTTTTTTTTTTTACGTGTGCGTACATTGTGTGTGTATATATATAGAGCCAGTAATATCCCAAGGTGCACGCTTTAATGAACCGGCAACCATGGATTCCACTCTTTAGAACAACAATAACAAGGCGCGCGGCGACGCCGGGGATGTTTGAGGCAGCCACGAGACGGGCGCTGCTGGTACCCTGCCGACACATCTTCTCGTCGTCCTCGCCGTCGCCAGTTCAGAAATACGAAATTAAACGGATGCTTCCTTTTCCACCATCTCTTGTATACAGCATAGTCAGCGACGTCGACCAGTATAAGCACTTTGTTCCCTACTGCAACCACAGCTCAATCACTAAACGCGACGACGCATCCGGAGTGCCCACCAGGGCCGTGTTGAGCGTTGGATGGAAACACTTTGAAGAGAGCTACGAGAGCAATTTAGTTGTGGGAAACAACAGCGTAGTTGCTAGCGCTGCGGACACCATGTTATTCGACACCCTGTATACCAAGTGGACTGTGCTGCCTATAAACGGTAAGCCGGATAAGTGCATAGTAGACTTTGTGCTGCGGTACTCGTTTAAAAATTCCTTGTACAACAAGGTATCTCATGCGTTTGGGTCGCAGCTCTGCACGACAATGGTCAAGGCGTTTAGTGAAAGGGCAAATGAGCTGACTGCCCGGGGAAATGCATAATAGAGAAGAACCGTAAATATACAAAAACGAAAGAACAGAAGAAGAAGGAAAAAAAGGATCGACCAAAAATAGAATTTCAGATACAAGCAAACGAAATGACCATAGAATGATATGAATGAATGAATGAATGAATGAATAGATAGCCAAAAGTATCCGGATAAATATATTTGCGCGGGCCCCATTTCTTTTTTGCCCCCCACGCTTTTATTTTATTTTTCCTTTTTCCCTGCCCGCCGCCGCTATTTCCTTTTATCCTAATCTGTCTGACCGTTAGATCGGATTAAGCAACTTCATTTAGCCTTACTTCGTGGATTAAGTTATTTCCATCCTCCCAGCCCACTCCCCGTCCCATCTCAGGCATTCAGCTGTCTGATAAGCTTTCCTTTCCACGTGATGCTCAAAGTATCATCATGGTCCGAGGTATACTGCACCTTGGCACCGTATTTAATGGGATTTCCTGATCATGCATTAATGAGCTGTAACTGTATAGTCTCAGAAACTGAAGCCACGTCGGCTGGAGACTCATGTCCAAGGTGTCTCAAACCCGCTCATCTACTGGGTCCAGTGTTACCATTACGCGATATATACAAGGAGATTTTGACACGACGAGAACAAGAGACAAGGAAACGGGATTTAGTAGATTTAGTATTTGCTGCAGTGAACCAGCCGCCGACCAGACCGACTAATCACACCGGTGCTACTGCTGCTATCAGCACCAGCACCAGCACCAGCAGTAGCAGTAGCAGCAGCAGTAGTAGTGGTGGCGGTGGTAGTACTATTGCTCAAGCAGTTAATAGCAAGGGTCTTTTTCAGCCGACCAATACTAGTAGCACCAGCGTTGCTAGCACGGGTCTCGCTTCTGCGTCTGCTAGTGCCCTTTCTGTTACCAGTGTTCCGAATACCAATACATCCTCTGCGACTCCTTCTACTACTAATTTATTGCATCCTTCATTATCAGATGCTCCTCCTTCCGCTGACGCTCTTTCTGTCGATCATTTAACTAACTTCGCCATGACTCCTTTGCAATCTGCCTCTCCGCCTTCCCTATCTAATCTCCACCTTACTAACAGCTCCACCTCCGGTGTCTCGTTCACCGCTCCTTCTCCTACGCACCCTCCGCTGCTGAGCCCGCAGCGCGAAATGAACTATATAAAATGTTTCCCCGTGTATCGTAAACAGTTCATGCATTTAACGCAGCCGCGGAATTTCCTCCGCGGTTCGAAGCAAAGCTTCTATACGGCTATTTCGCCTGACGCGACGAAATTTGTACTCGCGAGCAAGGGTAAGTGGCAGCTGTTTGAGATACCCACGGATTACAATGATAGTCCAATATTAATTTATTCTGGAGATATCGTCAGTAAAGGAGCTGGTAGTGGGGGCAGTGGTAGTAGTATGACGACCGGCGAAACACAGGCGGAGAGTGGTGCGCCCAGTGCCACCCGAGCTGATGATAATACCCGTGATTCGGCCTTTGATTCTGTCATCTTCGTATCAATGTCTGACTCATTTGTCATGTTCGCTTGCGACCACTCAATTATCTGCTACCCCATCTGGGACCTTGCTCCTCCTGCTGAGCGGCCACTCCAACCAAGCTACGTCTACCACTCAACGTTCGCCATCCATTGCGCCACTGTGTCTCCACAGGGGAGCTTTATTGCCCACGCTATCGTGGGTCGTGACAAGAACAGCAGCATGCAACGCCCCATGATTGTGTTGCACTGCGTTGAGCCAGAGTCCCTGACTGCCAACCAGTTCGCGGTACGCACCGTGATATTCACTAGTCCCTACAATGACCCCATCACCACTTTGAGTTTCTCTTACGACGACGTGTATCTCTCCTGCTCCACGTTTGCTGAACGTCGGTTTATAGTCATTTCTGTTGCTAAACCGAGTGAACCGAGATTGCTGGTCAAGTCTGCAAGAACTACATCATCCGCGGCAGTTGGCGGTGCAGGTATGGCGACTGATGCCGGCTCTGATGGAGGAATTACATCGTTACGTTTTTTCCCTGGAAGTTCTCGTCTATTGGTGATCACATCCTCGTCGTCCCCGCCATCCAACCCTGTCCCGGCGATTATGAGCCCATCCTCAGGACCGGCAAAAACGGCATCTCCACCCATCATCCTAGATACCAAGCTTACTGGCCGCAGCACTAGCACGACTTCTTCTAATAGCAACAGCTGGATCGAGAAAGCTGGGTCCCCGTCTAAAGTGATGCGTATAGATAAGGTGGGATCTGCGATCTTTAACTCAGAGCCTTCCCCTCGCCGCGACGCGGTTGCGTTTTTAGATAAAAGCGGCCTAGTCTATGTGATGCATTCACCAGGGTTGTTGGCAGACAATCGCAAAATATCTGTAGTGGCAGATGTAGCAAGCACGAATTCGTTCCGCGAGTCTGCCAGTATGCGGTTTACACCGGCAGGCGATGTGCTGATTATAGTTGATAGAAAAGGAGTGTGTCATATCCAGGACTTTGGCGCAGGGTTACCTCATCATGCGGGAATCGGAAAATGTAGATTATTGCTATAGTAAGTGGATGGCTGGAAAACCGTGGCACTTATAATACATTAACATTAGGCTTATTTGGATACACCATAACGTCACATAATGAGTGAAATTCTATATGAAAAAATGACAAGTGAAACCTTTTTTTTTTAATAAAAAAAAAAAGCTAAAAAGTTCTGCCACTTTGACAGAACTATGGGTACCCGAAACCTGATCTGTATCTACTACAGGGCCCATTTCGCTGTTGCCCAATATGCACAACATGATGGATTACCTGAAGGTCACGGCATCGATATCCTCAATTTTCTTAGCGATTCCCAAAATATTCAGCGGCTCAAGACCGGCCTTCAATATGTCGATATCGTTGGTGACGACGAGGAACATGACGTTGAACATATAGAGGCTAAATTCCGCCCGCCGTCCTTGTCCGCTAGCACCGGCTGCAAGATCCTCTATTTAATTGCAAACGCTACTGCTGACAGTCGACTTCCAATTGTCAAAGAATTGAGGTTTGCAAACGATTGGATTTCTTGCGAATGGGCATACGTGATCGATCTTGACAAAAGCCGATTTGAAGTTTTCAGTAAGCATGCACCTAAATCCGAGTCCGGAAGCCAACGGTTCGAAAGAGTAGGCGAACGGTATGATACAGTGCCTCGGTTTTTAAAATCATACGGCTTTGCCGGTCTGCCTAGTCCCGACGACTTTCTTGAGCAAATGAACGCAATCGAACAACAGGTATTAGCGTAGTCAAGTTAAACGGTTTGTCTACTAGTAAGAATATCTTTTTTAAATGATTTCTGCTCTGGGACTCCGCTGTACGCTTGTGTTTCGGACCTTCCATAGCGTATCTTTAATCTGGGTCTTGTACACTTTTAGCAATTATGGAAGACATCGGCAGATATTAAAAGATTCCCAAAGCGCAGAAGATAATGTAGAAATAGCAGCCTTTTTCCATGTATCTGCAGTAGTAAACTTTTGGCGAATCTCTCTCTCTCTCTTTGCCTTTAATTAATTATTCTTTTGATTATGCTTACATACTTGGTTTTAATATACACTCATATCTGCGATCTTCTTTTCCAGTTCCTGCACACTACGGTCCACTCCCGCGGCTATGACATCCTGCACTTTTCTTTCCAGTGTGGCGTAGCGCGCAGCCAAGTCGCCGTCAATGACTGCTTTGACCGGCGCATAGTAACTGCGGTACACCAGATGGTCCCGTCCACACAATGGATTGTCATGCTGCCGCATCAGCGACTCTATCTGGGAAAACAATTCGTAGTTCTGCTTTGACAGGACAGGACTCACAGCTAGCACGGTTCCTGAAAGTCCACTAACAAGGACTACATCCTTACCACGGATCCGAGTGGGCCGAACTGCGGTAATATAATCGCCGACAAAATAATGAGCCAAAAGAAGCAAATTCGATTGCGATTGCATTTTGGTGTTGGCTACCTGAAGAAGCGCTAATCCATCCTCATCTTCGTCCGACCTTCCTGAAATTGTCTCTGGACATCGCAGTACCGACAGATTACCGAATCGATCGCCACACATTACGGTATCATAATCCAGCAGCGCCATGCATGTAATATGCCGAGCCACACAGTCAAACGCAAACGGTAGCAGCTGATTGGTCTGTGGTTTGTACACAATGAAAGTGACCGACTGTCGCTGATCAGCGACCACTATCCTATTGTTGGTTGTATTTATGGCAGTAATAGTTGACGTTTTAGGCACGCTAACCTCCGCCTTTCTAAGTAGCTGCCTTTTGCCCAAAACATACATGCGGAGGTAGGAACCAGTGCCGATGGCCAAAGCGCTATGCGGAGCAAAGGGTGCCATTGCCAAACACGGCTCATCGACGGGCGTGGAGTGCACGAATTCCAAGCTTGTTCCATTGCTCAAATACCGGAACAGCAAAATTTGTGCTGACGAATGAGACCGTTTCGGGAGAAGCGTCTGGTCGGCGGACACACCAATAGCGAGGTATTCAGCGTCTTTGCCCTCATTGGTCAGGACAACATTGCACGCACACCACGCGGCAATATTGCTAAAACCCGAGTTTCCCAAGCTCTCTTTCACGGCCTCATTGAGCGAGACAGTGTCGGTAATCCTATTGTGCTGGGCATCTATGACGCTGACGAACGATGAGTAAATTGGACATCCTGTCTCATTCGTGCCCGTGATGCCGCTGCTAACAACGGCGAAATTTCCTGAACTATTGCGGGTAATCTCTCTGACGTCCGGCAGGGCTATCCGTCGTTGGTGCATCTTGGACGTCTTATTCAGACTAATTACCCGCAGACTATGTCCTACTATTGCGATGGTGGCGTCTGGCAACGTGCGCGTACACAACGGAGCCGCCAGACTAATAGGCTCATAAAGCAGAGGAGATATCTGTATCTGGCCGTCAACATATGACGCAATCCACGGCTGACTACCACGGGCACCCGATGCTCCTGAGCTGATAATTACTGCATTGTTAGAGCACACAAATAGCTTCATGTCGTTGGAGACAGCTATAAATCGGGTTCGGGTATCTCCCAGTTCTGCCGACATAGGGTCCAGTGCAGAACAGATGTATACACCATTGTCCAGTGTGATATTCAAATACATCGTACCAGTCGACTCATGGTCTCCCATATACGCAATAGCAATGTCATTAGGCGGAGCCGTCAATGCCTGGACGGTCAGGGTATCCAGAGTAGTCTCCAAATCGAGCGAATAAATTCGCAGCGTAGAATCGGCAAACCCCACAGCAAGGAACGGACTCCGGGCTTTGCCCGCAGGGACGGGTCCTATAGCAATGCATGTAGCTCCGGGCACCGGTTTGTGGTCTTCATATTCATTAAGATTTCCCTGGTCGTCAAGCTCAAAGTACACTAAGTGCATATTGGATAATAAAACACACAGTTGATATGGATTCGATGCTACCGCGACAATGGTGTCGCCCTCATTTTCAGGCGTCCATTCGTTGACGTCGTTAGTGCCGTTTTCTCCTCTCGCGATATGACGAATCCCGCGGGCGTGGATCTGCACTAATGCATCTGTTCCTAGTTGTTGGACACCTAAAGTCGCATACGATGTTTCAAAAGGGGACGTGGCCGCATCGGCTTCCTGGATCCGGTCACCGTCCTCGCCTAAGCTTAGCACCAACGTGCGATTTGTAAACGACAGAATCGCATACTGATGATACTGATCAGTAGCCCGGGATTTCGTAGTAAACAACTTTAGCGGTCGAGAAGGAAGCGGCGACGAGGCACTCTGGTGAACGCTGACTCCATACTCTAACTGAGTGAAACTGCTGGATCCAGCGCCGGCATAGATTTGATCACCGTCCACGTATAAGTCCATTAACGGGTGCAAAGCATCAACTGTGGCGACGCCAAACAGATTGGAGGACGATTCGCCTGATTCGTCGTCGGCCGCTTGCTCAAGTTCATTTGACGCGCCATTACTATTATTAGCCATCATGCCGGAAAATTCCTCTAACCACATAGGATTGACACTATCATCGACATGCCTCATTCCCCTTGAGTCTAAATATCTCGCGTAGTCAGCGGAGTTAATACCCTCCTCGCTGCCCAACGCAGTAATCATCTGCACCGAGTGATCTCCCTTTTCCGAGACTACAAAAAGAAAACCCGGCTTAACCACGTACATAGCAGTGGATCGCGGCAGGTGGGCAAAGTACTTAATGGTCATGCTTCGTACCGTTTCTCCGTCATGGTCGAGACTCAGCATAAACACATGGCCGAACTGGTCTTGCAGCAGAAGGAAGAAATCTCCACGATGGAAATGCGTGACACCAGACACAATATATGGTGTACTTCCAGACCCGTGGTTGTACTGACTGTTGGCTTTAGGAATCGGAACAACATGTTTCATCTGATTATTATCCATATACCACACAAACCCGTCTGTGCACACGACGACCCCAGACGGGCCATCAGGTCCACCGGGGACAGGAACGAGGTAGTTCGCACTCGGAGGGATATTGGTGGACCATTTTTTAAGCACGTGGTTGAGACCCAAGTCCAATTCGTAGAATGTGAGGTGCTTTGACGGAGGAGGAGGAGGAGGTGCTGCTGCTGCTGCCGCTGCTGTAGTCGTAGCATTGGTATTACTAGACGAAGAAATTGTATTATTGTTAGTGGTAGTGTTATTGCTTTTAGTGGCAGCTTCATATCTCGTCTCTATTGCTGCAAACACTGGGTTCTCGTATCCCACATCAAGGGCCACAAGAGAATAAATAAGTGACTGCGGTGTATGTGCCTCTAATGGAGAAGATATAGTAATTTTATTAGTATTAGGATCCCGATTAAGGACATACACCAGTTTGTTCTTCTCAATTGACGCAATCATCGCCGCTCGGCCCTTGGGATCTACCGCCAGATACTCCCCAGGCACCACGCGTCGGATGCCTGATTTCCCATACGGCTCCGCATGTATAGCGATGAACTTGTTCTCCTTTGGCCTGTATTCCAATACTGATAGTTTCCCTGAATCTGAAGTAACTACCAAATAGTCTTTTTTAGATCCTGCAATACGGAATGAGGCCACCTGGCGCAAAATGCCAAACGCATTTTGTTGACATACTGTCTCAAGAAGGTATTCATCATTGTGTTCGACCAATGCTAAAAGCTGCAGCACGGATCCTCGAGCAAGGACAATTTCCCGCGCATCTGTAGAGCTGAAACTTCCCACGGCTGCGCTAACCACACATGTTGCAATTTGCAGGGTTTGCGCGTATAGTGCGAGGGACATAAATAAATAGCGAAAGGGAATTAAGGTTGGTGAAGACGAATTCTTTTTTTTTTTTTTTTTTTCTTTTTTTCGACCGTTCTTCTTTTTTAAAAAAGATGTTCTTGAATGTTTTTTTAAAAATACATCACCACGATCCGTTTTCCGTCAAACATAAGGTTGCTACTGCCCTAACCCCGGCCGATGAGTCAAGGTTGAAAAAAAAAGTATATATTCCAAAATAGAGGGACACTAGCAATCCGTGTTTTGAGTCACAAAATGAACGGAGCAGCCATGACTAAATGGTTGGCCCGTTTAGGGTGGAATGTGGCTAAGGTGCCTAGTCGTCGACTAAAACCCTTGCATGTTTCATGCTATTCGAGTTTGTCTTCGAGCAAAAAATATGCAGGTGCTGGAATCCTCAGTCCTAATGCTCGAGCTAATTTAGTTGACGTGAGCAAAGTATTGATTATTGGATCTGGAGGCCTCAGTATCGGCCAAGCAGGAGAATTCGACTACTCTGGTTCTCAGGCTATCAAGGCTTTGAAAGAGGAGAACAAAAAGACCATTTTAATCAATCCTAATATTGCTACAAACCAAACTTCTCATGCTTTGGCAGATGAAATTTACTATCTGCCAGTTACTGCCGAATATATTTCTCACGTGATTGACCGCGAACGACCTGACGGAATTTTGTTGACCTTCGGAGGCCAAACTGGTCTTAATGTTGGTATTCAGTTGGACAAGATGGGAGTGTTGGATAGATATAATGTTAAAGTGCTGGGAACACCCATCAGTACTTTAGAGACTTCTGAGGACCGTGATTTGTTTGCCAAGGCTTTGAAAGAGATTGACATCCCTATTGCCGAGAGTATTGCTGTAGAAACTGTGGACGCTGCCCTCGAGGCCGCAGAGCAGGTTGGATATCCTATTATCGTTCGTAGCGCCTACGCACTTGGAGGTCTGGGATCCGGATTCGCCAACAATGCTACCGAGCTTAAAGAGCTAGCATCGCAATCGCTGACCTTGTCGCCCCAGATCCTTGTCGAGCGCTCTCTGCGCGGCTGGAAGGAAATTGAGTACGAGGTTGTGCGTGACGCCCAGGACAACTGTATTACTGTGTGCAATATGGAGAACTTTGATCCTCTCGGTGTGCATACCGGAGACTCAATTGTTGTGGCTCCTAGTCAGACGCTGTCTGATGAGGAGTACCATATGTTACGATCTGCTGCTATTAAGATTATCCGTCACTTGGGAGTGGTTGGTGAGTGCAACGTGCAATATGCTCTTCAGCCCGATGGATTGGATTACCGGGTTATTGAGGTCAATGCGCGGTTGTCTCGGTCGTCTGCTTTGGCGTCTAAGGCTACTGGATACCCTCTTGCCTACACCGCTGCCAAGATAGCCCTCGGATACACTTTGCCTGAACTGCCAAATGCCGTTACCCGAACTACGTCTGCAAACTTTGAACCCTCTTTGGACTACGTTGTGACCAAGATCCCCAGATGGGATCTCAGCAAGTTCCGTCATGTCAGTCGGTCTATTGGCTCATCCATGAAGTCGGTTGGTGAGGTCATGGCTATTGGACGTACATTCGAGGAATCATTCCAGAAGGCTGCCCGTCAAGTGGATCCCTCGTTCGTGGGACTGCAAGGCGGCAAGTTCGAGAACCTGGATGAAGTGTTGGCTAACCCTACTGATAGACGATGGCTGGCTGTAGGACAGGCATTGTTGCACGAAGGCTATTCTGTCGACAAGATCCACGAGATCTCCAAGATTGATAAGTGGTTCTTGTACAAGCTGCAGAACATTGTGGACATTCAGAAGGAGCTCGAAGCCAAAGGAAGCCTTGAATCCTTGACTAAGGAAGACTTTTTGAACGCCAAGCGCCACGGATTTTCTGATTTGCAAGTTGCCAAGGCCGTTAAGTCGTCCGAGTTCGAGGTCCGTGCCAAGAGAATTTCCTTGGATGTCAAGCCCTTTGTTAAGAAGATTGATACTTTGGCTGCGGAATTCCCCGCCGATACAAATTATCTCTATACTACTTACAATGCCACTTCGCACGACGTGCAATTCGACGACCACGGAATCATGGTCCTCGGCAGTGGTGTGTACCGTATTGGTTCGTCTGTGGAATTCGACTGGTGTGCCGTCAGCGCTGTGCGAACTTTGCGAGAGATGGGCCACCGAACTGTCATGCTCAACTACAACCCCGAGACAGTAAGTACCGATTTCGACGAGGTTGACCGATTGTATTTCGAAGAACTCAGTTTCGAGCGAGTGATGGATATCTACGAGTTGGAGACCTCCAGAGGTATTGTGGTAAGCGTCGGTGGACAGCTGCCCCAGAACATTGCCTTGAAGCTCAAGAATGGCGGAGCTCAAGTGCTCGGAACTGACCCTGTGGACATTGACCGTGCTGAGGACAGACACAAATTCTCTAGTGTTTTGGACTCGATCAACGTCGACCAACCTGCATGGAAGGAACTGACCTCAGTGTCTGAGGCCCGCGCATTTGCTCAGTCTGTGGGATATCCTGTACTCATCCGTCCCTCCTATGTTCTCAGTGGAGCCGCCATGTCGGTCGTCCACAACGAGACTGATCTTGACGAGAGACTTTCCGCTGCTGCCGATGTATCTGCAGAACACCCTGTTGTGATTTCCAAGTTCATTGAAGGCGCACGGGAAATTGACATCGACGCCGTGGCTTACCAGGGAAATCTGCTTGTGCATGCCATTTCCGAACATGTCGAACCTGCTGGTGTGCATTCCGGTGATGCTACCTTGATACTTCCACCAGCAAACATTGCGGAGGATGTGATGGCCCGTCTCAAGACTACTGCCGAACAAGTTGCCGACGCATGGAACATTTCTGGACCATTCAACATGCAGGTCATTTTGACCGACGCCGGAGAGCTCAAGGTCATTGAGTGTAACCTCCGAGCCTCAAGAAGTTTGCCGTTCGTGTCTAAGGTATTGGGTACCAACTTCGTTGATGTGGCTACGAAGGCCATCGTTGGCACCAATGTGCCCGAGTCTGTGGATTTGATGGCTAAGAAGCGTGATTATGTTGCTATTAAGGTTCCTCAATTCAGTTATACCCGGTTGGCCGGCGCCGACCCTTTCGTTGGTGTCGAGATGGCATCCACTGGAGAAGTTGCATGCTTTGGTCACAACGTATTGGAAGCATACTGGGCTGCAGTGCAAGCCACTATGAACTTCAAACTGCCCTTGCCACCTAGCGGTATACTTGTTGGTGGAGACACTACCAACGACAAGTTGGCCAAGGTGGTCAAGACACTTGAGCCGCTGGGATACAAGTTCTACGCAGCTGCTGAAGATGTTGCCGCGTACTTGAAGAAGTCAGGAGTCTCAGTCCCTGTGGAAGTGATTAGCCTGCCTGTGGAGAAACGACAGCTGTCCCAGACTTTTGCTAACTACGACATTAAGGGAGTGTTTAACCTTGCTGCTGCTCGCGCAGAGAGTCAAACCGACCGTGACTATATTATGAGACGAAACGCCATTGACTTTGGTGTTCCATTGTTTAATGAGCCCAATACTGCATTGTTATTTGCTCAGGCCGTTGCTACCAAATTGCCCGAAAAGCAACAACTTAAAGGAGGCATTCCACCAGAGGTTCGTAGGTGGAGTGAGTTTATTGGCGGAAAGCCAGTTTAAAAGTAATGTAGACTTAGACTAAAATGTATTGTAGATTGAAATAATTACAGAATACTACGGGGATTCGGATCTATCTCTGGGTGTAGAGTACACCCACATGTACATGCATGTATATTATCGTCTCGGCCCCGTGATATTTCACAAGCCTAATGCACGGGGGCTAGGGTTGTTCCCCGGGAAAGAGATGATAAAATTGGTTGGGCAATGCGTCATAACTTTACCTCGGTCGATCCCCACCAGTTAGATTATAAAGACCCCGAACTATCGTTTGATCTTTCTTGATCGTTGCCTGTTTTTGTCTTTTTTTGTTTTCAGTTTTTCATTTTTTTATTTTTTTCCAACAATGTCATCATCTTCACTTATACTCAACCATCCTACCTATGTGCGTCTATTAAAGCTCATGGATTCTACTCTCGGAAGAGACAAGGTCCTTCGAGTTATACAATATTTTGCCAGATTCTTCGGTTACTACCTGTTCCGCAAGGGCTACACTAAAGAGACTATTGCTCAGTGGAAGACACTACAAAGCCATGTATCGCTTGCACGGAAATTGTTCCGATTAGGCAAGCCGCTGGCCCACCTTAAGACGATTGGAGCTCTATACCACAACAAGACTGCTGATCCTGTGGTTCGCGCTACGAGTATCGGCAGAAATCTTGGATTCTTTGGATTCTTTTCTTTAGACTCTCTGGTATGGCTTCATCAGAGCAAAGTGAGATCTTTCACCCCTGACACATTCAGAAAGATCCAGCGAACTGCATTTAAGTTCTGGGTGTTTGCCTTGGCATCTAGTGTGGTAGGCGATTTATACAGGTTAAACAAGGTCCGCAGAACCAAGAACGCTCTGAACGCTGAAAAGGAGAAGGACACCACCTCTTTGAAGAAGGCTAGTCTCGAGCAATTTGCTGCTTCCAAGCAATTGGTATGGGATCTGTTGGACTCGTCTATTCCGTTGACGGCTTTGCAGGTGACTAACTTTGACGACGGTTTCGTAGGATTGGCCGGATTGATTACCTCATTGATGGGATTAAAGCAGGTTTGGTAAATTGATGATAGAGAGCAGCAGTAGACAGTTCTGCTCCTGAGGGCAGGAGGCTATGATAACTATAAACTATAACATGTATTAGTGTATCAATCAATCAATCAATAATCATCAATTAAAAGAATTTGTTTCCGACACTTATTAAATCACATGATTAACTCCATTCTCTTTTAGCCATCTGTTAAACAGGCCATCAATAATAATATTGTCCTTTGAAAATAACATAAATCTAAGTACTACTGAGCTTTTCCTTAAACGGACGAACCACCTATGCGGTCGAGAGCCGCACGAGCTTGCTCAAATTCAAATTGAAAAAAGAAGTCAGAAGTCGAATTCAGAGAAACAAGACCATTGATTAGGTAATGGTCCATGAATGAAGTCGAACTCCATTTTTTCGAAAATCAAAATCAAAATCAAATCAAAAAAACAAAACCAAATCACAAAGAAACAAAGTCCTTGATTATGTAAAAAACTTGCTTATGTAATGCTTACGTAATGGCGCATGAACAAATGCACAAAAATTCAGAAATCCTTTTTTTTTTTTTTTTTTTTTTTTTTTTTTTTTAAATAAAAGATTGAGAGTTTTTGGC
>JAKTVX010000097.1:0-28201 GCA_030581755.1 Crinitomyces ghanaensis
TCCTTTGTTTTTTCTGTTTTTTTTTTTTTTTTTTTTTTTTTTTTTTTTTTGGTTTTTATTCTATTAGATTAGGAAACTCGGAGATCGGAAAGAAAAGAAAATTTTTTCTTCCAGTTAGAATGAATCAATGAGCTTTGTTAATCTCGACAATGCCAAGAGCGCCGTAAGTCTTGGCAAGAGGTCTTGGAGCTGGCGGGGGCTGTCGTTATTTCCTACACAGGGAGTAGAAGTTTTTTATGTCTTTTCGGGGTTCGGATCAAACAATGATAGACGAGATAGGGCATAACCCTACATCCGAAGCTTATTTAGCCGAATGGCAGCAAGGCTGTTTCTTCTTGGTCTTGTGGACAGTGTTAGGCAAGATATGATTTGCGACAGTCATCTATTTGATACAAGGGAGAGAAAATAATGTGTTGTGGATGCTTTCCAGATGAGAGCTAGTGGACTTTGCCTGTGATAGACGGTTTTGATAGATGAGGCTGAATAAACCTTTCATGCATTAGGGTTGTTAATTTAACGGGCGGAAGACAATCGTCTCAGACATGAAAAAAGCAATTATTAAAAAGCTATGATGCATGTGAGATCTGGGCCGAGATAACAATGGCAAGTGGGTTATGTTGCGAAAAAAAAAGTAAATAGGCAGTGCCAGGTCCGGTGATATGTGCGCAGAATGAGAAATACCCCTCGGAAGAACAATTGCATATATATAGGCATTGCCAGTGGGCCAGTGTCTTTTAAAATTTGAATCTTTTTTTCTTCTTTCCCTTTTTTTCTCTTAGCTTTTGCTTTCCTCTTTTTTTTTTTTTTTTTTTTTTTTGTCCTGCTGTTCTAATAATGGGATTGCTACCCTTCAAGAAAGAAGGGACAGGTGTTCCTTCGAATGTAGAAAAAGTTCAATCAGGTTCAAGCGTCGACAAACAGGATGCAGATGTTGTTGATGTTTATGAGACTCATGACTTCGATCTGCCAGGACCATCACCCACCGAGGAAGAATTAGCAACACTGCCAAAGATAGCAGACACTCTTCCTATCGCCGCGTGGTTGGTTGCAGTAGTGGAATTATGTGAGAGATTTACATACTACGGTATTACTGGACCATTTTACAATTACATGCACGTCTCCAAGGACAGCGTTAGACAGACTCGTGGATTAGGACTGCCATCTACTACAAGTACTGCATTGTCATACTTTTTTCAATTTTTCTGTTACGTGACTCCTATTCCTGCAGCTATTATTGCCGATAAATACTGGGGAAAACTCAAGACCATTTGGTGGTCATCCATTATCTATGTTGGAGGAATGTTGATTCTATTTTGCACGTCCTTGCCTCATTCAATGGAGGCAGGTGCCGGTATGGGAGGATTGATTGCTGCTATGGTTGTTATTGGAATGGGAACTGGAGGTATTAAGAGTAATGTGTCGCCATTAATTGCTGACCAATACACTATTACCAAGCCATACATCCGCGTCAAGAAAGACGGATCGCGAGTAATTGTTGACCCAGCTGTGACTGTTCAAAGTATTTTCATGATTTTCTACATGTGTATCAACGTCGGATCATTGTCGGCTATTGCCACTACTGAGTTGGAAGCCAACGTCGATTTCTGGGCTGCATATTTGCTTCCGTTCTGTTTCTTTTTCATTGGAATTATTGCCATCATTATTGGACGCAAGAGATATGTTAAGCGACCTCCTCAAGGAAGTGTTATTCCTCATGCGTTCCGCATTGTCGGCATGACCATTGCGAATAAGGGCCGGATTGAAGAATGCAAGCCATCGATGAGAGAGGCAGCAGAAAAGGCACCAGTTCCCTGGTCAGATTTGTTTGTCGATGAAGTCAAGAGATCATTGTATGCATGCTCAGTATTCGTCTTCTATCCTATCTATTGGGTTGTTTATGGACAAATGATCAACAACTTTGTCGGACAGGCTGCCCAGATGGAGACCCATGGCATTCCTAACGATATTATGCAAAACATTGATCCTATTGCGGTCATTGTCTTCATTCCTATTATGGACTATTTCGTTTATCCATTTTTGCGAAAGATTGGAATTCCATTCAGACCTATTACTCGTATCTTTTTTGGATTTATGTTTGCAGCCATTTCTATGGCATATGCAGCAATTGTTCAGCACTTAATTTACACCAAGGGACCATGCTACGACTCGCCGTTGGCCTGTGAGGCATCGCAGGATGGATTAATTCCCAACAAGATTCATGTTGCTATCCAAACCCCTGCGTACGTGTTTGTTGCCTTGTCAGAAATTATGGCATCCGTTACTGGACTTGAATATGCATACACCAAGGCCCCAACCAACATGAAGTCATTTATTATGAGTTTGTTCTTAGTTACTAATGCCGGAGGTTCAGCGCTTGGTATTGCATTGTCGCCAGTATGTAAGGATCCTAAGTTCGTCTGGATGTATACCGGATTGGCATGTGCTACAGTGATCGCTGGAATTGTTTTCTGGTTCTTGTTCAGAAAGTACAATGCCATTGAAGAGGAGCTTAATGTTATTGATGCCGAATACACTGCCGAGCTCAATGCTAAGATTAAGCACGTTGACGAAATTGTGGATGAAGAGAAGGAGTTGGAAGAAGCGCTAGCTGTTGGTCATACTGCTAAAGTTTAATGTAGATAAAAAAGAAAGTTTGTTTGCTTGTTGTATTTATCTGTTTACTAGTCTGTTTATTATTGACTGATCTGTAAATGAACGACTACTGGTATCCTATACAGCCTGTTGAATGTTCATATGAGGGCCTCACTTCCAGTGATGGTCCTAAGATACTTGCGATATTTATACGATCCGTCGAACGCTCAGAGAATACCTCTCCTCCCCCCTCGCGACGACTCACTTCCACCGATTAGACTCGTCACCCTCGGCCCACTCGTGTTCGACGTAGCCCAACGCCTCTTTGGCTCGCTGAACTTCTTTCTTGTCACCAGTATTTTTGCCTAAATTATCACTAATCTTGATAGCCGGAGTTCCGTTGACGGCATATATCTTAATAACAATATTCATGGGCTTAGATTTCTTGAATGGTGGTTCAGTGGAGTGAAAGTCATTCGTGAGAAATGTGCCAATGCCAAATGAAGGCAAAAGACCGACTTTTTCGGCGGCTTCCTTATACAGCAGACATTTATCAATATCTAAGCTGTCGCTGTACACGATGCGCTTAGTGCCTGGCTTGTAGCCTAATTTTTTATAGTAGTGGTCAGCCATTTGTTTTGTGTATTCTACAGGGTCCCCAGAGTCTTGGCGCACTCCAATGTATTCGTCAGTGAATGGAGGAACAAAGCTCTTAACGAAGTCATCAGTTCCAAAAGTGTCAGTTAAAGCGTAACCGGCGTTTTTGGGGCCCATTGTCTTGATCCACAGTTCCATTGACAGTCTGTTGGCACTTACGTAGTCGTGGTTATAGGCGGCAATTCCCATCATCCATTCATGCGCAATGGTGCCTATAGGCTTGAGACGATACTTTCGGGCAAAATAGACGTTTGAGGTGCCAATGAAGTACTGTGAGCTTTCGGCAGTGTCGAGATCAGTATCAGTAACTTCGTTATAGTATCTCCTTCCCACGCCGTCCAGAAGCCCTTCAAGCACGAGCATTTGAGCTTTCACAGATCTGCGACGTCTTGTTCCAAACTCTGAGAACAGACATTGGTGGTGTGCGAGTTCTCTTGCCTTCGCGGCTGCCAATTCTTTTTGGCCGTCGTAGTTCCATTTAGTGTCCACAAATCTGAAATAAGCTTCAGATAAAAGCGACAGTAGTGGGATCTCATACAGAATTGTCACAAGCCATGGGCCATCAATAATCATTGACAAGTCATGAGTCTCTGAGTCGAACTGACAGTTCACTTCTTTATCAGGGTTCAATTTGCAAGTTTTCAAGTATTCAAAATACCTTTCAGGCAGATAGGGTATCTCAGATCGCAGATAGTCAATTTCCTCCGAGGAAAATCGGAGATCTGCTAGTTGGCGGATTTGATTGGTTAGCCATGCAAAGGCGGCCGGGTTTAGTTTAAGGTCAGGAGTACGATTAGTCAGGCGGTATTCTACATTGGCATCAGGGAAATGGTCAAGAATAGCAGCCTGCATAGTCAATTTGTACAAGTCAGTGTCTAGCATGGACACAATTACTGGATTATCGTCTTCCGTAGTTGGTGACATGATGACTGTGGTGATAATGATCTGAAAGGTGGACTGATAAGGTTTCCTGGATTGCCGATTAGGGATTGGTATAAATAGTTTTTTTGTTTTTTTTAAAAAAATAAAATAAATAGAGGCATGAAAGAAGGAAAACGCGGCCGGATTTCTTCGCGGGTGGAGACAGGCAAGACAGAAGAGGGCTATAATATTTGCCAATTGCTCAATTGCAAAAAAAAAAAAAAACAACATATTGTCAAGTCCTTGGCGGGCCAATAGATGATGTTTCAGTGACGCATCTGTGACAAGTGGGTACCTGCCTCCAGCATGCGAGCAATCGGCGGTGCTAAATATAATATTCCAGATACACGTGCGCAATTATATTACTGTCAGCTAAGAATAAAATATACAAAAAAATCTATAAGCCCAAACCTAATTGGAAGCGCATTTTCGTGCCATTTTTTTGTTCTTTTTTGTTCTTTTTTAATTCTTTCAGATCTTTCTCCACCCAACCACTACTACCACCACCACCACCACACACGGTTAACGTTCGGAGTCGCACACACTAGAAAAAAGAAGCGCCGCCGCCCCACCCATTTTTTTCAACTTTTGTGGAACGATGCCAATCACTCAGTATTTTAGTAGAATTCCAAAGTCAGTTGCGCTTTACGAAGGAGGGCCAAATTATGAGGCTGTCAAAGGGTTTGATGTCCCTGAGGGTCGAACTATTCGTAATGCGACATACTCGTTAGACGGATCCCATTTTGCGTACGCCGAACAGTCGTGTGTCAGAATATTTGACTCAGAATCTGGCAATGAGGAGAAAGTTTTAGATATTCCAGATGTTGTTGAACTAGCATTTTCACCAAAGGGATCATATATTCTAACATGGCACCGACCACAGAAGGACCAGGCCAGCGGGAACTTTTTACCGAACCTTACAGTGTGGAATGCCAGCAGTGGGGAGAAACTTGACGCATACATCCAAATGAAACAGGGCTCTTGGTCATTGCAATATACTCACGATGAGAAATACTGCGGACGACAAATCACAAAGAACTTACTCCATTTCTATGAAAGCGGTAATATGAAGACTCCATGGGCCAAGTTACAGTCATCAGATCTTGAGATTGGAGAATTTTCAATGAGCCCCGGACAAAACTACTCAGTAGCGGTTTTTTATCCTGAGCAGAAGGGCAGGCCCGCGTCAGTTCGAGTGTTCCAGATTCCTAATTTCCAGACTCCAGTTTCTCAAAAGACATTTTTCAAAGCCGAGTCTGTAAAGATGAAATGGAATAAGCTAGGAACTGCACTGCTAGCGCTTGCGTCAACCGACGTTGATCAAAGTGGTAAGAGTTACTACGGAGAAACGAGTCTATATTTGCTTGGCATTGCCGGATCCTATGATTCAAGAATTCAGTTAGACAGAGAAGGCACGGTGCACGATTTCGCGTGGTCTCCAAACAGCCGAGAGTTTGGAGTTGTCTATGGGTTTATGCCAGCCAAGACGACAATTTTTGATGCAAGAGGTAATGAAATCTACTCGCTGCCGCTTGCCCCGAGAAATACACTAAAATTTTCACCACATGCAAGATTCGTTTTGGTTGCAGGGTTTGGAAATCTTCAAGGAACTATTGATATTTATGACCGTCAGAAACAGTTTAGCAAGGTGTCAACGATTGAAGCGCCAAATACGTCAGTGTGCCAGTGGAGTCCGGATGGCAAATACCTGTTATTAGCCACTACGTCGCCAAGAATGAGAGTTGACAATGGAATTCGCATTTGGCACTACAGTGGAAAGTTGATGTACGCCAAGGATTTCGATGAGCTATTAGAAGTGTCATGGAGACCACAGAACGTTGACCTATATCCAATGCGCTCTGCGGTATCGCCCGCTCCGGAGCCTCACAAATCTGCAAGCTCTGTGAAGACTAAGCCCGTCAGTGCGTCCAAGCCTGCTGGTGCCTACAGACCACCGCATGCAAGAACCACTGGAGTGTCTGCAGCGCCGACTCCATTATACCAAAGAGTTGCTGACAGGAACTCTGGAGGCGGCAGTATTCCTGGCGCTGGGCGTTATGTTCCTGGAGCTTCAAGTGTGCCGGGCGGTAGAGCAGTTCCTGGCGCTTCAGGTGTTCCGGGAGCGAGATCGATTCCGGGAGCCGCACCAAAAAATGGTAAGAAGAAGAAATCTGAAAATAAAGCTACGGGTACGGGGGCTGTTAATGCTACGGCTACTAATGCTGCTAATTCTACTGGTAGTACGACGGCCGGTTCTACTGCCGAGAAGAGCGATGGACCATCAGGGGATCGTAAAGTTAGGAATCTACTTAAGAAGCTTAGAGCAGTTGAGGATTTGAAACGTCGACAAGCGAACGGAGACAAGCTTGAAGCTACACAAGTTCAAAAGATTTCGACCGAGGAGGCTGTTCGCCAAGAGCTTGCAGCGTTAGGATGGAACGATAAGTAGATAATTTATTGTAAAATAGACTACTATTAGAAGAAGATTGAACTTTTTTTTTTCTTTTAATTGTTTGGCGTTAAGTATACATATTAGTGCGTGCATCCTTGTTTAGTTTAATTTTTTTTTTTTTTTAAGCCTGCCGTTTTTGTGTGCCGGGCTGCAGGCAAGAGCTGCATATACAAGGTTTAAGCTCTTTGATCCTTGCATCATCGTCGTGTCACATCTTGGTGAAGGAGCTAGATTTTGAGTGGAGGCCGCCAATAGTCGTGAACAATCGAGAAATGAAATTACTGATATTTGTTCTATCAAGGTCCACTTTTATGGCCGCCAATGTAGAAGAGTTAGGAAAAAAAAAAAAAAAAAAAAAAAAAAAAAAAGAAAAGGGCTTTTGCTCGCTCTATGCAGGACAGAAAATAAGCACTTTGTAAACAAACTTGAAACTAGATTAATGCAACCGCCCTGCAAATAGAAATAAAAAAAGGCTCTAAATATGTGAATTTTTTTTGGCAAATCTCTTCGTTCCTGCGTCATTGAATTTTAGACTGCACGGCCTTAATATTTAATGCTAGGCGGAAGCAGCAAGGGACATTCAAAAAAAAAGCAGTACATCTTATAAAAAGATATGCAAGAAGGTAAGACTAAAGCTGTCAAGATTATTATTGTTGTTGTGTGTTCAGTCCACTAATGTATTCGTTTGTAGCCAACACAAGTTTGATAACTACGGCCCGCAGTAACAATGTCCATTCGTCGTCAATAATTAACTATTCAAGCGATCGCGCCAGAACTATCCGCACAACCATTAGGACGGCGAGTAGTCGTCACTATCGATCAACTAAAGATTCGAGTAATCAACTTAGATTTTCGTCAACGAGATCTAGAGAAGATTATAGTGATGATATTTCTACATCACAGACTCACGAATTGTCGACAAGCAATCTGTACTCAAAAGAGAAGAATACAGCTACTACCACCAAAAAGTTTTCGACAGACATGACGGCTACAACCGCGGACTCGTCGACACCCCTAGCAAAAATGAAAATGTCCGGAATCAGCATTTCCTCATCGGCTTCACCCTCGGCGACGGTCTCCTCAAGTGATTATCATGATTATTCGACGATAACCGGGACGACAGCTGACTTAGCAGAGGCTTTTTCATCCTCCCTGCCCTTTATAAGTTCGAAGCTATCAACGATTATTTTTCCGACTCAACAAACAGTGTCAGGAGTCGTTGTGACCAAATTAGTTACTTCGGTCGTTGTAGTGCCCTTTCCACGCCCTTCTAAGTATGTTAATAATAGCAATAACAACAACAACAATAATAATAATAATTACAATAATATCGACGATTACAGCCAAGCAGTTCTCACAACTCGGGCCGCAAATGGCAGGACTTCAACATATACTGAATGGCTCGATCATACTGGCGGCGTCGTCTCGCCGTCGGCATCGTCTTTAGTAGGAAACGTCAATAGTGGTGGGCCTCATACAAATCGACCAGCTGCATTAGCAGTTGCAATTTCAGTGCCATTAGGAACTATTGCATTGGTTTCGATGGCATTTGTGTTACTTGTTCTACGACGGAAACGCAAGACTCGGCCGCAGTCGATGGATTTCTCAGTGCACACTGAACACGGCGAAAAGATGTCGGCTGACCACCAGCAGTGGCGGAATGCTGCAGAGCCGACGATCGCAGACTTGTCGCGGTCACTGAAAGAAGACTCGGACTCCATAATGGATTATCACTATCCCGTTGTGGATCACATACATGCACGGAACAGTGTATTCTAAAACCACAACTAACAACTCTTATTAGCGCAAACAAGCAGAAAAAAAAAGAAAACAATTGTAATGAATAGCACACATCTATAATGATTGATAGTCAAAGCAAAAAAGGTAAGAATAATAATAGAATAATAGATAGACATTGAAGATGATGGCCGCCTTCCTATCCGTGACGAGAAATCAACGAATGGATTTGAGGTACATTTGCGCCCCGAACGGTCTCAATGACTCTACCATTCTTGAAGAACATAATCGTCGGCATAGCAGTAATGTTATAGTCGCTTGCAAGGCCGCGAGACTTGTCGACATCAACCTTGCAGAACTGGACACGTGGGTTCCGGCTGGCCAGACTGTCAAGTATTGGAGCAAGCGACTTGCAGGGTCCACACCACGTAGCATAGAAGTCGACTACAGTTAGGCCTGGACGCTTAATGGCCGACTGAAACTGCGAGAGATTGCTAATTGGCTCTACTGAACCTGTTGACTGGAAGCCGCCGCTACCGGCACTGCTACTACTACTACTACTACTACTACTGAAACCTCCAATTCGGCCGTCTTTTATAATTTGTCTTGGCCCGGAAGAACCAGCCAGGGCTGACTCAGAAATGACTGACTTGGCATTTAGACTAAAGAACGACAGTATGTAGAGCCAGACATAGTGAACAAACCGTCTAATGAACAGCTGGACTGATTGTTGTGAAGAGGGTCGCTGCAGTCGTCTATTTGTAGATTGCTGCCGTTGCTGTTGCTGCTGCTGCTGATTTTTCTCCGGAACAGAAGAGCTACTCATTGTTAGTAGTACAGTTGTGGTTGCGCGTGTGTGCGTGTGAGTGAGTGGCTGGGTGGTGGGTGGTGGTGGATGTTTTCTGTTGTACAACTTAAATGCATGGAAAAAGTTTGACCATAACGTGTTTAATTTTTCAAAAGTGGCAGACAGTCATATGGGTAATGTATGTCAAGTTAATGAAAATCCAATGATTGAGATGTCTGACGGGATAAAACACGCAATAGATTATGATTCTATTAAAAATGAGCAATTAGAGGCCAAAACGAACGGATTAAAACGACAGCATAGCCAACAAGAAAAGGGAGAACACGCCGAAAACAAACCATTACTAGGAGATCAAACGAGCGCTGGAACGGTGAAAGAGCAGCAGCGTTCATCTGATGGTGATCACGATCGTGATGGTGATCGTCGCGACACGGATAGTGAACGCAGACAGATTGACGTAGACGAAAAGCCCAGTAGTGGAACTGATCGATCGGCGACGGCGACGACGACGACGGCTGCTGCTCCTCCATCGGAAGCTACCGCCACCACGACTGACGGCAGCTCAGACATGCAGCCGAAAAAGAAGAAACAAAGACGCGATTGGTCTATTCCTGAGCAACCATTACGTGTTTCAGGCCGTGTCAAGACTGCCCCCATGTTTTTCATTGACGAATTTCACGATGAGCTGTTTCCTCCAACGAGACCTCCGATGAAGAAGAAGGCTGCCAAGAAGAAGCCAGCTGCAGCGGTAGCTGGTGCAGGCGGTGCAGGCAGCACTACTGATGTTGGCCCAAGCACTTCTTCTTCTGCTGGGACGAGTGTTGCACCCTCAAAGAAAAAGATTATATCTATCAAATCAATCAAGGTCAAGCAGCCAACGCCTCCGCCCAAGTTTGCTGAGATTAAAATGGAAACTGATCTTGAGAGGAAGACCCTTTGGGAAAAGGTGACAATTCGAGAGTTCTTCTTGCGGTTCGATATTCTGTGTCGACTACAATTGAAATTCGGGCCGGTAATTAACGATCCACTACAAGAATGGCCAGTTGCGTTGTACAAAGCGATGACGATTTGTTTGCTTCGACTTCTAGCAAACGATCCTTCATGTCCGGTAGAGAATACCCGAGACTTTTTACTAGATGTTGAGAAAGTCGATGTTAAAGAGAAAACGGAAAGTTCGAGTAGTTCCGCGTCTGCGTCTGGCCCACCATCTACATCTACCACCACCGCCACCACGACATCCACGACGTCCACCACATCCACCACATCCACCTCAGTCGCTTCCATTGGAGAAGATTTGTGGCCAATCTTATCACAATACCTTGTTCAAGCCAAGATTTTATCTGATGATTATGAGCTGGATAGCCAGCCTGATCAGCTGGAGAAGCTTCAGTGGATTAACAAGCTGATCAAACTAGTAAGTTGTACAGAAGCTGTACGACTGACACTGCATCAGGACATGGAAGAGCTGCGAAAGCTGCAGAATGACACTAATGAGCATATCAAGGATTTAAAGAGTCAACTAGAAACGAATACCGAGAAATATAGACAGTCAATTGCCGAAGCAACGTCAGAAGCAATGAAGAATCGATACAGTGACAAGCTTGAGTCGTTTCGTCATACTCACGAAAACAAGATCTATAAAGAACAGCGGCACTTATATTTTCTAATGCGAAAATTCAATCAGCGAACAATGTATCTGGGCAAGGATAAGCTCGGGAACACATACTGGCATTTCCAGCAACGATCAAAAGATCCAACATGGGGCAGCTGGATTGTGTGTGAGAGAAGCGAGCATTTCTTACATCCAAGTGGGGAAAAAGTAGAGATTAATGGGAAGCTAGTTGATGGAAGAGTTGTAGCAAATGGGCTGAACAAGCAGAAGCAAGAGAAGCAGGTGCAACAGCAGCAGAAGAAGCAGGTGCAGAAGTTACAACAGGGTCAGCAACAGCAGCAACAACAGTTACAGCAAGGGCAGGGACAGCAGCAACCACAGGCACAGGCACAAGAAGCACAAGCTCATTTACAGCAGCAGCCACAACAAGAGTCACCGCCGGGACTGCCACAACCACAGCCGTCATTAGTGCCCGAACAGACTTACTATCGGCGAGCACTGTATTACCTTGCTGGTCGACAAAATATCAAAGGATTAGCATCGTGGATCAAAGCACAAAGTGGAGCCCAAGATGTTTCAGAACTAATCGCAGAACTGGAAACGTTCTCTAAATATGTAGACGAAGAGTAATATAATGATAACGATAAAAACAACAACGAAAGCGAAAACAATAATCAATCCTTTCCTTTAATGCTCTCTATAAATTCGTTTGCTTCATTCAACTGATTGGCCTCTTGAGCAACTTTATCGAGCCATCGCTTAACAATGGCTTTATTCTCTTGTTCAAGTTTGTGAATCTTCTCGTTACTAACATTCAGTTCAATTTGGTAAGTTAAAATGTCATCGTGCAGCTGACGTACTGCTTCTTTGCTCATTTGTGCATGTTCCTGATTCTGCTTTGCCTGCTTGTTTGCAGACTCTAGGTTGGCAGTTAGACTCTTGACTTGTTGCCTCAATTGATTCAATTCTTTGACTGCTATATCATACTCGTCTTGTCGGTTAGATAACTGGGTATATAATTGAGCTAACTGCTGTTCTAATGAGATGGTAGCGGTGGCGGCAGTAGCTGCTGGTGCCGATAAGCTAGTGATAATAGTAGTTGAACTGGAGCCTGTGGGTGGTGGTAGCGAAGTAGCCGACGATCCGCTTTCTATTGCGCGTTCGGCGGCTTCCTGGAATGTCTCTATGAATGAGTCTAATTGGCTCTCATGTTGATTGCGCAATTGCAAATCTTGGATCATTTCATGTCGCCAGGACATTACTCTGGTTGTGGAGGTTAGGAAACTGATAGTGGGGGACGGTAAGTAAACGGGCCATTCTAGACAGAGGAAGGACTAAGCAAAAAAAAAAAAAAAAAAAAATAAAAAAAAGGAACAAGCCCGATGAACTAAAGCCCAAGCTACGCCAGTCTAGCTAGTTAGCAATCATCTGCTGAGTCAATTGCTCCTTCGCTGCACTTACCTGCACTCTCATGCCCTTGTCATGTCATATGCGATCATCCGACCCTTAACCCATATGTCTAAAACCGTCAGTAGCGTTGTTTGGTTCCACACTGCTACCCCAGTAATTAATACTAGTTAGTACACATAGCACCAATGGTAAGTTCAACTCAATTAATCTGCTACTACTACTACCTACTACCACTACCACTACCACAACCATGGAGGCAGCTGTTAACCAGTCACACCAACAAAGCTTATACAAATTCCCTGAATCGACCAAATCGGCAATTAAGAAGTTCCGATTAGACAGTTCAAGATCTGACAAAGCTCAGGCCATGATTATTAAGATCAACAATGACTACGAACTTGTCCTCGACACCGAAGTTCCTGAGCCATTGACCAAAGTCAACGAATTGGAAGACCTGTTGCCCGAAAATACCCCGCGCTATATCTTGCTGTCGTATCCTACAGAGACGCCTGATGGCCGCAAGACCAATCCGTTTGTCATGATCCACCACCGGCCGGTCAATGCCACTCAGAGTAACCGCATGTTGTACGTGGGAGCTTTGGACCTGGTGGCCAACGAATCGGGCGTTAAGAAAGTCATTGACATCGAAGAGCTGGACGAAGTTGAGGACCTGCATGGACTAGTTTTGCTTTGATTTACTACCTGCTCGCAATAGTCTATCCGTCTATCATAGTAATTTATTGTAATAATAATAATAACAATATGCTCTTTATTAGTTACGGCTAGTTTATTTTATTTATTTATTGTAAAATAATAATAATATGCTTTGCTTTTAACTAGTTACAGCTTTATATCAACCAATCACACTAAAATCCTGACATTCCATCCATTGTAGTTAAACCGTGGATGTTCAATTGCGACCAGTCCTCCAGTAGGCACATTAACAATCTCTCCATCGACACACCATCTTCCATGCAACGGGTTAGTATCTTCTATCAACACTTCTGCTAATGGTTTGCTGTTGTTGTGGTTGGCGCCGCTGTTGCTACTGCTGCCAGCGACGGCGGCCGAGCTGGTGGTGGTGGTGGTGGTGTGATTGTTGCGTGAACCTAATCTCTTGTATACCACATGAGGATTATATATATGACTGCCATTGTCATACACCTGCTGCATAATCTTCATGATTTCTGTTCCTGACGTGTGATTAAACTGTACCAAATAAATATCTTTGGAACTGGGCGCCCGGGTCATTGGCGAAATTATAAAATTCCGTTCTAGTCTATCAACCATTGTAAATAAAACATACGAATGCGGGCCCGACAGTATCTGCTCTTGACCGTTACCAGTGGGACCAGCGCTGCTGCTGCCGGTACTATCACCGCCGTTCGCGCCCTCAACTCCTCCGCCATTTTGCGAATAAAACGATATCGTGCCTTTGTACTCCTGATCGTGCCGCTCTAAATTATCTCTAGCAGCCATTGCAAACCTCTCTGACCCGTGCACCCGGTAGTGCGGTGCATCGCTGTCTGCTACAATTGCCGCATGGAACCCCCACGACGTGACTACCAGAGACTGCAGCTGAGTCACCGGCTGACTTTTCTTCTCAATAATGGACCCAGCCGGGAAGTTGACCGGCATGATGCTCAATGGCTGACAGCTGCCCAGAAAGAACCGCGATATCGCATGGTTCACGCTCAGGTGCCCAATTGAATACGACAGCGCGTTGCCAGTGCCGGTCGGGATGATTACTAAGTCTAGCCGCTGATTGTGAGTCACCGGCGGCAACGAGTTGACCAACTCATGGACGCTCGTGTCGCCTGCAAGCATTATGACGGTGGAAGACGAGGAGAATGTATTGGCATGGGTGCGGATAGTGTCGGCGCTCGTCGTCGACACATAGACGTGCATTAGCCCGAACTGTTCAAGCAGCGGCTTAAGTATGCCAAAATAAACTGGCGACGATCTCTGGGTCCCAGACATCGTAGAGTCTATAATTACTATGTTTTTCAAGTGGTCAGGGTACTGTCGAGGATCCGATAGGTTAAATGGAACTAACAATTCACTCAATTCCGGTGGTATACTATTAATTGTCGTCTTGATTAGCTTGGGCTGCTGGCCAGAAGAATTGGCATCGCATTCGACTTCAAAGAGCCAGTACTGAGTGGCAGTAGCGGGAGCTGCACTGGTAGCGATCAAGCTGTTGCTGTTATTATTATCATTGTTACTGCTGTTATTATTGTTGTTGTTGTTGTTATTACCGCCGTTGTTACTACTACGGCCACCACCACCAGCCGTCACTCCTTCCCCTGCGTGGCCATACGCCGACGACTTCCTCCGCTTACTCCTGGACTCTTCAACCTGTACCACCAATAATGGTGTTCTATTTTTTTTATCGTCCATTCCAAGTCATTGAATGTTCAATTGTGGGAAGGGCGTTGTTTGAATTTGTTAGATACAAGTCTAAGGCAAAGGGTTGGTTTCATAATTGCTCCAAGCCCTATTTTTAGGTTTTAGGGCCCTTGCCGCCGAAATAGTTAGTTGGGAGGACAGGGAACAATGAGATTTATTTTTTAAAAAAAACAAAATAAATAAAAAAAAAAGAAGAATTAGACTTTTAGGTTCGTCTCAGACTTTGTTTTGTTTGTCTTGTTTCTTTCCTTTTTCTTAAATTGTTTGTTTGTTTTTTTGTCTTGGTTTTTTTCTGGGTTTATCTTCCTTTTCGGCTTTTTTGTGTTGCGTTTCGTCTGTCGTCTGTCGTCCTTTTCCTGCTCACTTCGTTTTTCCACCCACCCCCTGGTTCTTTGTTTTCTTACAACCTTAATTGACCTGTCAAAGTTCAATCGCGTGATTTCTGCTGCCGTGTTACATGCTGCCGCTCTTGTTAGTCCCTCCTCCTCCTCCTGCACACACACGTCACCGGCAATAATGACAGATAATCTCAATATCTTCAAACTTAAACATGATCTGGAACAACGTTTGACAAACAACAACGCAGCTGCTGCAAACGGTAAACGCCGATTAAATTCAAATCCTCTTCTGCTCAACCAGTCTATTGCAAAATATAAGGAAACTTTCCAGTCACGCAAAATTACGTATCTCGAACAAGAAACAAAAGAACGGTTTTTACGCGCCATAATCTCCGATCCTCCGACGTTTGTAGAGTCTGCAGACACTAAAGCTGCTGAGGAGCAAACTAAACTTAAAAAGTCGCAGCTACAGTCCCAAAAGCAAAGGGCAGCCCAAACGCTCGACAAGCTCACTTCAGATGCGAAATCTATTGCTGACAAATATCAGCGCTTTAATGAGTTGTCCGCGAAGTGTGGTTTGCAACAAGCCGAGATTGACCGTCTGCAGTCCCAGTTGACCGACCTACAGGCAGCCCATGACCGTCTGCAGCTGCCTGAGATACCTGACCATCCCGAGTTGAATGACATTTTGTCCGCCGAAGATTTGGCAGAGCTGGAGGCGGGTTACGACGACCAGATTGCCCGCCTGCAGGATGAGATAGATAGCCTGACTGAGTCTTGCAGCACAATTGATGCTGATACAGTTTCTGCTCAGCAAGATATCAGTTCTATGGAATCCAGGCTTTTGCACTTAGATTCTAGCACTCGGCGGTTAATCCAACAACAGCAGGAAGACGAAATGTCGCGGCGACACGATATTAACGAAGCATGTGAATACTATACTGCCATGACGCGTAATGTGTTGGATTTATGTGGCATAGATGGATTAGATGTTCACTGTGGTGACGACAAGGACGGCGGCCATGGCAACGTCGAGAACGAGAATGACCGCGACGACGTTCAATTGATGACCTTGCAACTGAAATCATCTTCTTGTACTATTGCTATTAATAATAACACCGGCAAAATAGAGATCAAATCTGATGGCGCCAAGACAAATCCGGTAATAGATATCAAACCTTATCTCTCACAGCAGTGTCATGCCGCCGGCCCTCCAGATGCCCAATTGTCAAGGCTGATTCATTACCTGTCATCATCCTAGATCCTATAATCCGATCATCATGCTACTAACTACTAATAATACAAAAATTTAGATTGCTCATTCATCTGTTAGTTCTACATATGTATATATACGTTACTTTGGAATTTCTCCACTGTGTCTCATAAACGCTCCAACCGCACCCAAGTATCCCTCATGGCGCAGGAAATACGCTTTCTTCTCTCCCTTGGACCAGAAGTTAATAGCGTATGACAGTGTATTCATAGTCTGTGGATGTCCGCGAATATACGACCCGCTGAAATAAATATGCTCCAGTTGGTGGTTCTGTGCTTGCAGATACGAGATTTGGCCAATGTTGTTACTGATGGCATACAGCAAACTTCGGCTGATATCCTCGCCGCGGAACATATCCTGTCGTCTCTTGTGAGGCGCTTCCTTGCTATCGGCACTCGTCGCGGCTGCCGCCCCCGTAATGGCCTTTCTATACACTTTGCCAAAACTACTGGCAATCGTGGTGGCCTTAAGTCCTATTCTATTGTAGTCGGTTCCATATATGTCTCCGACCAGCATATCCACGTTAGCATTTTCTCCATGTGCCGCCATCTCCAACATCTCGTCGTACGATTCAGCATCCGTTAGTAATGATAAAAGCCCCCATAATGTTCCGCCTCCGAGCGACGACCCGCCAATCCGCTCAAACTTGTTGGGGCCCAGCACCTTGAGCATGCTGACACCTGAGCCAATGTTTACGAGCAGGCACGGGTACTTGCTGTCCTGCTGGGTCGGGAACGTCATAGGGTTTTGCTCCGTGTAGCAGAACACCTCCTCGGGGATCTGTGTAATAAAGAAGTCCAGTCCAGCTATGAGACACTCCATCTCGTCTTCCCGGGATATGCTGACAGTGCCTCGGCCCTCTTTTGCTTTAGCAGCATTAGTCGTAGTAGAAATAGCGCTGCCTCCTAGCCTGCGGTCCATCTCGTCGTAGAACTTGTATGATCCCCCACCCGTAGCCATAATGTGGTAATCGTCCGCCGGGCGTCGAGAAATAATCTGCTCCATGAATCCAATACACTCATCAATTTTGTCTGTCTCGAATTTCGCAAAATTCAGTCTTCCACCTTGCCCGGATTTGGCAGGTGTGAAATATACAACCTTGGCTAATGACCCTCCAATGTCTACTGCAATAATGTGCACTCGGCTCTTGTTGTCATGATTGGGTAATGCAATATCTCGAGTATCTGGCGGGGTTAGTCTTCCATCCACTTGGTCTTGGTCTACAATAAATGCTCCCTCCACATTAATTACAATAGACCCGGGGTTGAATATTTTGTTGAGTTTAGTAATCCCCGTCAACTCATTCATGGCCGCTGTCCTCTCGCTTTGCGTCCTTCTTGCCAAGGGTCGCTTTATATCTTCTGTCATTTTCTTCGTCGCTTTCGTCGCTGTTGCGTCTTCTCTCTTTATTTTATTTTTCTTTTTTTTTTTCTCTTGATTTTATTTTTTTCTCTTCACTTTTTTCGCTGGTGGAGGCTTAGTCCTCTCCTATATAAGTCTAAATGTGTTTTGTCAGCCGAGGCCGAGCAAGGTTAACCGTTGATCCGATAGCGCGGCACCCTATCGGCCAACAAGGAATAGTTTGGGGGAATTTTTCATTGATGTCATACATGTGGACTACTGGGGCATATCTATTCTATATTTAATTAATTAACTATTATTTTTTTTTGCAACTCTGACTACATTGGTGTTTTCATTTTTATTTTAGGTTCATTCATTCATTCATTCATCATGTTAACTGTCGGATCAATGGATCGCCTCCTCCTGCTCCTGTTCCTCCTCACCTCCTTCAGTGCCCGCAATTTCAATTTAATTGCCTATAAAGTTCGTCGTTCTTCGGTGCCCCACAAAAATACTGTTCAGGGGACTTGGGGACAGACAGCCCTCCCGGTGGAAATGGTGGGGCAAATCTAGCCACGTGACCACAGCTGCATATGCTTCCCGCATCGGTCGAACCAGTTCCGTGGGTAAGCGGTTATTTTTGTTGAGTGTGTGTGTGTACGTGTGTGAGTCTCGACTTGGGTCTATTCTATGATCTATCGAGCACGACGCACCATGTCAACAACTATCACAGCAGCCCTGGGCAACGACTTCTACCAAACACTGAAATCCAAATTCGATGCCGCCGTCAAGGATGGCTCATTGATTTATACTGAATCCTCAATAATTCCCGAGACCGCCGACGGCGTTCCTGTCCTCTACACGTTAGCCACAGCATTAGCTCAGAAACCTAGTCGTCAGGATAATCTAATTGCCGAAAAGACTCATCCCGACAAACCAAAGTCTCCATGGATAAATCCTGAACAGTCGCTACTGATCAGCCCCAATGTCGGAGCCAATGGCAAGTACATGGCGGTGCTGAATAAATTCGCAGTTACCAAGGGCCATTTCCTTTTGGTTACTAATGAGTTCCAACGTCAAGAAGCCCCGCTCAGTGAAGACGATCTAGAGTCGACTTTCTCGGTTTTAAAAGAGGTTAACAGCCAGTCGGGCCGTCGACACATGGCGTTCTACAATTCCGGTCCGGACTCGGGCGCATCAGTTCCTCACAAGCATATCCAGTTCGTGCCTGTTGAGCCTGGGTTCACTCCGTACCCTGACGCAGTTATTGCCAGCAAACCACGACAGGACCAACCATTCAAGCACGGAGATGTACCACTGAAGTCCGACCACCTGACTTTCGCCCACTACATCTATCCCGTTCCGCCAAGCCACAGAACTGGCGAGGACTTAGCGTTTATTTATTCCGCTTTGATTTCGCGCGTAATGACAATGTTGGGCAAAAATGGTTACAACGGTATGTCATACAATTTCGTCTGTACTGAAGAATGGATGGCAGTTATGCCGCGCACCTCAGAGAAAATCGAAGGTCGCAGCATAAACTCGCTTGGCCTAGTGGGCATGTACCTTGCCAAGAATGAACAGGATCTAGACTTCTTCCGTTCTCAGGGTCCCAATGCTTTAATGACAGCATTGGGCCTTCCCGCCGAGGAAATTGATGATAAAGAGCCTGATGAGACTTTGGGCTATACCAGGTATTAGATAGATATCATTAGGTTAACTATACATATATATACATACTCATACATCCACTCTCTCTCTCTAGTCGAATGCCTCCGATTTGTAAAACTTGGAAAGCAGCAGCGCAGTTGCAACGCTCACATTCAACGAATCAACTCGCTTGTCTAATCCTTTCCAACTGACTACGTGTGTTGACCTTTGCAGTAGCGAGGTCCTGAGCCCTTCACCTTCAGATCCAACCACAAGCATAGTCGGCTTCTCGTTTACCAAGTCACATAACTCGCTTGGGCCCACCGATATGGCCTTACTCGCTCCAGGGGCCGTGGACGGTGTCGTGGCTACTATATTCCAGCCATTCTCGACGCATTTTTCAAAAAACTGCAAAGGTTTAGAAGCATTGTATAGCTGCATATACTCTAATGCTCCAGCTGATGATTTCGACACGACGGGATTCAGCTGGGCACAGTTCTTCTCTGATCTCACCACTAAGTTCACTCCAAGATAGAGCGCGGACCGCAGAATAGCTCCAGTATTGTGAACGTCAGTGACCTCGTCTACAAACACCGCCAACGGGAACTTACGGTGCTTCGATCCTACTTTGATGGCCTGCATGTTCTTGGCCGCCGTCTCTACATCTAGCATGCCATTAGCCGGATTGAACGTGCCCAGACCGGCTAGAGAAACAGTGTTCAACGGCCGCACTTCCATGACATATTTGTTGTGAACGCCGTTGTGGGTCATAATGTTCAGATCCGACAGCCCGACATTGTACTCTATGGGAATATATAATTTCTTCTTGGGATTGCTGCATAGTTGTTGGATTTGTTTGTCAATTGTATCTTTAGACTCTCTCGTGTAGAGTTTCAAAATGTCTCGTTGCCCGCTCTCAAGCGCTGCCTTCACAGGGCCAGTCCCGTAGAGGAACTCCCGTCGTGGGTCAAGGTCAAATGACTCTGCTAACTTTTGTGCGAAACTTTTTGGGCTCGCCTTTTTGTATTTCTCTTCTTGTTCTCTTCGTTTGAGTAAGATATTAGGTTCGCTTTTGACTCGGCTACCGGTTTCTAAAGCATGTTCATACCGCCGCAGCTTGTTCCGAGTAAAAGACTTCGATTCTTTATATTCGCTTTTCACTTTCCGTTTTTCTTCTCGGTCTTTTCGCTGCCTAGCGTGGACATGGGCGTACTTATCTCGAAAATATTGGTCCTTATCTTGACCCTCCCATGCCTTTTTCCGCTGCGGGATAACAAAATTGTCGTCAAATGATTTGCCAGGACTTGATCGCCCGCTGCGCACTGCCGGCTTGATTTGTCTTAATATATTAGTACAGCGCATGGTGTCCGGTCCACTGTACACACAGATTGGCAACTGTAAAATATTTCTATAAGGTTGAGACGAAGACTTGGACGAAAAGGGCAATAAGAAAATAACAAGAAAAAAAAAAAAAAAAAAAAAAAAAGAAAAAGAAGGGAGAAGATAAAAAGGGGAGGGGGACAATTAAAAAAAAGAAGAAAAAACTTTTTTGCACATCTAATCATCGCTTCATTATTATTCTTATTACGTATTATTATCTGCCTGATTTCATTAGTAGCAGACTTTTATATGAAAATAAATAATTTCCGAGTATAGCTCAACCGCAATCCACACATAATCACTGAACCTACAATCAAGGTCACCCCTGAAAAAATTACGAGATTATTAAAGCCTCTTGTGTCTGTAGCATTAGCCGGAATGAAAGATCCCGATATCGCAGCTCCTGGAAGCACACCAGCTGCTGAAACTATGAGCACAAAAACCATTCGTGATCCGATATCTTGGACTCCAAACAGTTGTCCAACTACCGACATGACAACACCGCTAAACCATCCTGATGCAAGCCCCCACAGGATTCCAAATGCTAGGACACCTGCTTCGTTCTTGCCTGGAATTAGAATAATGAGCGGCAACAGCCCTGTAAGAAACGTAGCGAGTACAAGCATATTCATTCGGCCCAGTTGGTCGGCAATATAAGATCCGCCAACTCTTCCAACGCACGAGCAGGCGTTGAGAATAATTAGAATGTTGTTAGCAACAACTGGACTAACATTGTCTAGTCTATTAGCAAATGTTGAAATAAACTGGACTGGTGTCATCAGACCTAAAAACGCAAAAAACTCGGCAAGTCCTAGAATTAGAAGCTTCGGATCTTTTGCTACACTCCAATTGGGCAAGATCTGCTGCTTATCTCTAGGCAGTCGCTTTCTCATGGTTATTGCTGCAATCCCTGTAACAGGCAAGTAAATAAATCCAAGGATTCTGTTGGCCCACGCAAATCCTACTTGGGTAAATAATCTTTGCAATGCTAGCGGCCAAATCACTCCGCCAAGCGACGATCCTGCCATCAATAATCCTAGTACCATTGCCCGCCGCCGTTTGAACCATTCAGGAATTATTGCCACAGCGGTAAAATATGCTAGTCCGCATCCAAAACTGAATAGCACCGCCTGAGCTAAAAAGATCTGCCATACTTCACGGCACAGTGAAATCATCATAAATGAAAATGACATGATAATGCCTCCAAGAAGCACTGTATAGTTGGGCCCAATGGTATTGTGGAAATAAATCACTGGAATTGACGAGATCCATATCAGCGCTAGCTGCAATGATCCAATAAGTGAAATAATACTAGGCTTTGTAGTAGAGTAGTGTTGCATGTAAATTACCTGGTATTCTCCATATCCATTAATGACTCCGTACAAAACGCCAATCAAAAATCCCCCTAACGCGGTCCACCATCCCCAACCGCCTTCTGGGAACTCTTCCTTGTCCTTTTCCCCAAAATGTGCATTCTTCTCTAATACGACCACGACCTCTACATCGCAGAGTTGTTCCTCTTTATCCTCTGTGCAGTCCGTAGATGTTGTTGATGACGAGCACGTCTCTGTAGACTCCGATTTCATTGAAATAATGAAGAGATACAAGACCTGTCATTTTTAATATATGACAGAAAAAAAAAAAGAAGAAAAAAGAAATGACTAGAAAAAAAAATATATTAAAGCAACAGATGACTCAGGTAATTGTTTATCCGAGATGTTCAGCCGCGTCTGTGGGGGACTGAAATTTTTGGGAAGTCTTTCGCGATTGAAGGCGATGAGATGTTTGCTAGTATGACAGGAAAAAACGCGAAGAAAGCCAAAGAAAAAGAAAAAAGAAAGAAAAAAAAAGACAGACGACTAAAGCATTCTCACTTTTTTTAGAGCGAAATTTTTCTGCTGCTTATAAAAATTTTGACTTTCGCCTTACCCGAATTTAGTCTAACGGCGCGCATCCGTCCTGTGTAAATCTAGATAAAGTTGTCCGATAGGGAACCCAACTCCGATGAGCGTGGGAGAGGTTTATGACCAGGGCCAGGAAACCCAACTCCGGTCAGGTCTATAATACCAGCACACAGGGAACCCAGCTCCGGTCCACACCCGGCAGGAGTTCCTTAATTGTTGATGCTGAGAATGGAACTCCGCCAATAATTATATCTGCCAGGTTTCACTAGCAGCAGATTTTTTTTTCTTTATATGAAAATAAATAATTTCCGACTATAGCTCAATCGTAATGCAAGCATAACCAGCGCACCTGTAATCAAGCTCACTCCTGAAAAAATCATCACGCTGTCAAACCCTCTTGTATCTGTGGCATTATTTGGAATGAAAGATCCACAGATTGCAATTCCTGGAAGCACTCCACTTGCTGAAAATATAAGCATGATTGCGATTCTTGACCCAATATCCTGAACTCCAAACAGTTGTCCAACTGGCGACATGACAACACCACTAAACCATCCTGATGCTAACCCATACAGAATTCCAAATGCTAAAAGCGCTGCCTCGTTCTTCGCTGGAACCAGAACAACGAGCGGCAGTAATCCAGTAAGAAGTGTAGCAAATATAAGGGTATTCAGTCGGCCCAATTGGTCGGCAATATACGATCCGCCAACTCTTGCAACACATGAGCAAGCGTTGAGAATGACCAGAATGTTGTTGGCAACGACTGGATTAACATTGTCTAATCTATTAGCAAATGTTGAAATAAACTCAATTGGCGTCATGGAGCCTAGAAATGCAAAAAACTCTGCAATTCCCAGAGTTAGATACCGCGGGTCTTTCAGTACACTCCATTTAGGTAAGATCTGCTGCTTATTTCTAGGCAGCCGCTTCCTCATTGTTATTGCAGCTATTCCTGCAACAGGCAAATAAACGAATCCAAGGATCCTGTTGGCCCACGCGAATCCTACCTGATGGAATAGCCTCTGCAATGCTAAAGGCCAAATGACTCCGCCAAATGACGAACCTGCCATCAGTATTCCCATCACCATTGCTCGCCGACGCTTGAACCATTCAGAAACTATCGCCATGGCTGTGAAGTATGCTAGACCGCACCCAAAACTGAACAGCACTGATTGAGCCAGAAATAGCTGCCATATTTCGTGGCACAGTGAAATCATCATAAATGCAAATGACATGATAATGCCGCCAAGGAGGACTGTATAATTAGGTCCAATGGTATTATGGAAATAAATCACGAAAATTGATGACATCCATATTAACGCTAACTGCAATGACCCAATGAGTGAAATAACACTTGGCCTAGTAGTGGGGTAGTGTTGCATGTAAATAACCTGATATTCTCCATAGCCATTGATAACTCCATACAGAATGCCAATTAGCAAGGCGCCAAACGCTGTCCACCATCCCCAGCCACCTTCTGGGAACTCTTCCTTGTCTTTTTCTCCGAAATGGGCATTCTTCTCTAATACGACTACTACTTCTTCATCACTGCTGAAGTCTTTCTCCTCTGTTGATGAGGAACAGGAGTCTGTAGATTCCGAGTTCATTGGATATTATGAAGCGATGGAAACAACTGTTATTTTCTATATATATATATATATGTATACATATGATGGACGGAAAAAAAGAAGAAAAAGAAAAGACTAGCAAAAAAAAAAAGTGACAGATGACTCAGGTACTTGTTTCTCCAGGACGTTCAGCCGTGTCTGTGGGGACTGAAATTTTTGGGAAATCTTTGCGATGAGATGTCCCTTAGTATGACGGGGAAACGAAAGGAAGAAAGAAAGTAGGGGAAAAAATCGAGGAATAGAAAAATCAAGTGTTTTCACATCCTTTTAAGATGATTATTTCTCTGTTTTGCTTGTAAAAATTTGATCTTGATCTGATCGGATCAAGTTTAGCGGCCGGCCTGTGTAAGAAAAAAAATAGAGTTGTCCCATAGGGAACCCAACTCCGATCAGCTGGGACGTCCATACGGCGCAGGAAACCCAACTCCGACTAGCGTGTGAGCTTTATACGGCGCAGGAAACCCAACTCCGACCAGCCTGGGACGTCTAACGGCGCAGGAAACCCAACTCCGGTCCACGCCGGCAGAAGTTCCTTAGTTGTTTATATTGAACACGGTTCCGCAATGAATCTTTAATAATTATTGCCGTAATGTGCCAGCCATTAAGACTCATATGTCACACGGCTCTTATTCTGGCATGGGCTACGCATGCAGACATAATTGCTGACCACCCGTCAGATCAGTAGCTTTGGCAACACAGAGTGCCATCAACGTTGATATTTCAGCTCCGCAGCGAAATCAGACTAAAAAAACATCTGGTATTGCGGGTCTGTGAGCAATAGAGAAATATGTAATATTAATAAGAATGATAATAGTAAAAGGCTAGTCAACTAGTTATGACTGCCAGAAGGACGGAATTAATCTGACGGACAGATATACAAAATCACTAGACAAAAGAATCAAGTGTCTCTGAAGGCTAGGGCTAGGCAGCTAGCTAGCTAGCTGTGTGAGTATACCCAGCAGCCTCCTCCACCTTGAGACAGCCACACACATCAACATCCAAAATAGTCCTCCATCATATATACAAAATCGAAATATATATATACTATACTTTACTTTCTAGCCTTGACCACCATGTTGTCAAGCGCATCCCGTTCGCGTGCTTCTGCCTCGGCTTCTAAGATGTAGGGCAAAAGATATGCCTTGTCGTCCTCAGGCTTAATTTGCTCGTTCTTAGGCAACAATTTATGAGAAAGGGAGCATTGCATAGCGGTAGAAATACGGAACACTCTCTCGTATGATTCCTTTGCTGGAAGACGTCTAAGGGCGGTTTGCATCACATCGTTCTCCTCAATAAACAAATCCTCGGTCTTGAGTCCCATCTTTCTGTAACCAGCGATCTCGGTGAAAACACGAGACGCAGGAACAAAAACACTCTTGAGCAAAGGCTTGCTCAAGATGTATTTTGAAATGTTCTCCAACTGCGTGAAGGTAGCCATTGTTGTATATTTTCTGTTGTCAAGGTTTCAATTCGCAGAATACCATTGGTTAACCTAACCAACAAAAATTCAGGGGCAAACCCAGGGGCCGTAGGGCGGCGTCTCACGTGAGAAAAATAAGACAAAAATGATTTGACACAGAAGGATAATAGCCAAATGATGTACAGGGCCACGGATTCATCATTTGGAGATTCCCACATGCTGCTGCTTGCGCACCTTGCGAACATAGACTCTTGTCTAGACATGTAAGCATGTATGATGGTAGAACGAGTTTACCGGTCGAAATTATCCAGCTTATTGTCGGATATATGGAAGCCTGTCCAGATTACATGCATGCCCGTCAAATTGACCGACAATTTAGGTATGCGTGTCTGACTCACAAACTTGAAGCTAAATTTGTCAACATTCTCAATAATCAGTTTTTCGAGGATTATTCGTTTAAACAACTAATTGGCAGTTATCCAGGCTTATTATGGTGCAGGTTTATAAAAACTCACAAATTTTTCTTCCTTGAAACCCTGAAGACTGACAATAATACCTATCTTTGGACAGATGAAACGTTCTCCTTTAAAAGAGATCATTTTTGTGTTTGGGGCCTTACTACTCCAGCGAATTCTATCAGCGAAGGGGCTCTTTGCCGTAGCTGTCTTCATGGCCAGTTGGTTATTGTCAGCGTCGATAAGGCATATAAAAAGAATCAGTTTGAACGATTGTTTGCTATTGACATTTCTGTTCCTGGTGAGAAAGTGTACAATATGGAGTGTGCTTGCTGGGTAGAGTACGAGGAAGACGCGGCCGCCGCCTGTATTCCTTTTAAGTATATAAACCTTTTTAGCCAAGACTATCAGTCATGGCCGTGCTCTTATCCTAAAAGCCAGTTAATTCGTATGGTCGACGTCTGGCACACTAAGCGTCTTGACATCTATCTAACTTGGGATACCCCTTTTCAAAATCCTCTCGGTCACCGTTTTGTTGCCACTACCTTTTCCAAATATGGACTCTTAATACTCACCTGTTGCAGAGACTTCAACAAGTTTTTGCTGGTTGGGCGGCCGCAATACATCGGCGACAAAAAGGAACTAGATATGTCGCAGCTATTCGACTACTTTTATTACATTATCAATAAGAGACTCTCTACATTGGTAGAGATGAATGAAGATTACGCCGCCTGCGATTACAATTTTTTCATTGATAACGATCCACCATACTATCCACTAATCAGGGATGATTGGTTTGGAAGTCCAAAAATGTTTTTCCATGTTCCTTCTCAGATCACTGTTCCGACTTATGAGCAGTTTGTAGCAAGAAGAAGCAAGGGTATTATACAATTGCCCCGCTATAAGACTAATCACATGTCCCTGATTTTGGACATGGACAAACGACCCTACCAACCGCTCGTCCCCGATGTCAAAATATATCTGCCTAATATACTTATGCGGTCACCGTTTTGTAATAATCGGTTTATTTTTTGCTTGATTGGTAAAGAGGAATTGTGTGACGGGATCGTTGATGTTAGACCCTTGTCTTTGGATTTTACTATTAAAACCCACAAGATCAGAGTAACTTTATTTCCCGTTTAGCGAGGTGCGAGTTAGTTATTGCGCACTTTGCCAATGTTCTAAACATGTAAATATGTATGATGAAACCAGTTTACCAGCAGAAATTATCCAGCTTATTGTTGAGTATTTGAAAGCCTGTCCAGATTACATGCATGCCCGTCAAATTGACCGACAATTTAGATATGCGTGTCTGACTCGCAAACTTGAAGTTAAATTTGTTAACATTCTCAATAATCAGTTTTTCGAGGACTATTCGTTTAAGCAACTAATCGGCAGTTATCCAGGCTTATTATGGTGCCGATTTATAAAAACACATTTTACTTCGTTCTGGGAACTTTTGAAGATTGATGATAATACCTATCTTTGGACAGACGAAAATTTCTTTATGAAGCGAGACCATATTTGCGCTTGGGGTCTTACTGTGGATGCTGGCAACATTCACGAGTGTGCTCTTTGTCGTAGCTGCTTTCATGGGCAATTGGTGATTGTCAGAATCCAAAAGAGATCCGACAGAAGCGACCATGAACGATTGTTTGCCATAGATATTTCTGTACCTGGCGACAAAGTGTATGACGTGCAGTGCACTTGCTGGGTAGAATATGACGAGGAGCCTGCCGCCCATATTCCGTTTAAGTACATAAACCTTTTTAGCCAGGATTACCCGCCATTCCAATCTCCTTATCCTAAAGGCCAGTTAATTCGTATGGTGGACGTCTGGCACAGTAAGCGTCTTGACATCTATCTAACTTGGGATACCCCTCTCCGAAATCCTCTCTGCCGCCGTTTTGTTGCCACGACGTTTTCCAAATATGGACTCTTAATACTCACCTGTTGCAGAGACTTCAACAAGTTTTTGCTGGTTGGGCGGCCGCAATACATCGGCGACAAAAAGGAACTAGATATGTCACAGCTATTCGACTATTTTTATTATATTATTAGTAAGAAGCTAGCTACATTGGTAGAGATGCATGAAGATTACACCGCGTGCGGTTACAATTTCTTCAGAGAATGATCCGCCGTACTATCCTCTAATCAGAGATCATTGGTTTGGGAGTGTCAAGATGTTTTTTCATCTTCCTTCTCAGATTACGG